>OX422214.1:334105273-334339651 GCA_949130495.1 Sambucus nigra | reverse complement strand
CTTACTAAAAAAAATATTTAAAAGTCCCCACGTTATTTTTAGGAACCCCAAATATTTATCTCCAAACAATTCTAGCCTTTATTTTTCCAATTTTCGGTTTGATTTCCGAGTTAATGATTAACCCCGGAACTACTTTCTTAGAAAAATCATATTAAATTGAAAAAAATCAAAAAATACCCGGTTGGTGCCCACCCGACTGTACCAAAAAGATCTACAACTTTCATGTTTTGACCGAGAGCTAAATCGGCTGTCTTCCTAGCCGAAATAGTTCGGAAGTGACGCTGCTCACTATTTATCTTCTTCTCCAAAAATCCAAACCTCCATTAAAGCATTTCCAAGCTTTGTATCTCCTCTCTCATCATCATTCAACCTCAAACAACGATAAATACACATATAGAAAGGGTTCTAATCATCCTAGAACCCATTTTGAACAATTAATTTCATTAAATTCCAAGTTTCTCAAACGGACTATTAATCGAGTTATATCCGTTTTAATATTTTGAAAACCCGTTTGATCCATGAAATTTCAACCCAAAAATATTTAGTTATATACCAACTACAATATGAGAAATTAACACACTTAATCATAAAGCAAGTTAAACACTTGCCTCGTGGATTAAGTCCGACGACCCTGAGTCGAATCCCGCGAATTTTGGCCGGAAATCTCTTCTCTTCTTTTCTTCTCTTTTATTTCTTCTTCTTTCTTCTCTTATCTCTCTCCCTCTCTCTCTTAGGGATGATATTTGGGAGAGATAAGGTCTTTCCCATTATTAAACCCGAAATTGGGCGTATACTCAATTGTTAAATGACTCGTGTACTTATTTACGAGTCCCTACTAGTCCAAAAATGCCTGGAACCCACATACTACCCCTGGGTACTTTATTTTGACTATCTCGACCATTCCGAACCCAATGGCAGAATCGAAATCTCCATTCGAGTCACTTAACTAAAATTCACTATTTTGACCCAACACATTCAATACGCGTGTTTTCCAATTTAAAATATTTTCCTTTATCGCTTTACCCAACTGCGACATGTAATTAAAAAAATAATCCACTCATATACTTAGTCTTGTAAGAAAATATAATCCATGTAAATATTAGTCCGACACTTGAAAACTAATATTTACTATTCACTTTATAACATTAAATTTATTTAATTTCAATCATTAATCCCAGAATTACTATTCACAATAATTCTTCAAATTACCAAATTACATCCATAGTGTAATTTAAATATCTTTAAAAGTACGGGGCATTACAATCCCGAGATAGCCGACTGTTGGTACTATTATATTTGGCGCCTCCTCAAATATGGTAGATATCCCCAAGGATCTGACAAGTAAAACTGAGCAACTCTCTGCTGACTGGATGCCCAGTACATTGTCTGTGATAAAGCACTGTTTAAGAGAAACTTCGATGGAACCCATTTGCACTGCCTCGTAGGGGCTGACATTGAAAAAATGATGCAGAAAATCCATAGCGGGGAATGTGAACCCTAAATGAACGACCATATTCTCATCAAAAAGATCATCCAATAGTGTTACTACTGGACTACTATGGTTAAGTATTGCCTAGACAACATTCCAAGATGTTTCAAATGCCAACAGTTTTCCAACCTACATCACTTACCCCCGCGGGAATTGTACAACATGACTTCTCCCTGGTCGTTCTCCGCATGGGGCATTGACATCGTAGGGAAAGTTACACTAAAAGAATCCAACGGGCTTGAATTTAGCCTAGTCGCCATTGACTACTTCACCAAATGGGTCAAAGCCAAGTCATATGCAGTTCTAAATGCTAAGAAAGTGGCAAAGTTCATCAAGGAAAACATCATTTATCGATATGGGGTCCCGTACGAGCTGTTATCAGACAACGGGCTACACTTTGAGGCAGAAGTTAGGAAGGTGGTCGACGAGTTTGGAATTCAAAGACACAAATCTTCTCCATACCGACCTCAAACTAATGGCACAGTCGAGGAAGATAATAATAACCTGAAACCATTATCAGCAAGATGACCAAGAGTTATCGAGATTGGGCCAACATGATCACTTACACCCTCTAGGGCTATCGCACTTCAGTTCGCACCTCTAATGAGACTACCCCTTACTCTCTAGTGTACGACATGGAATCAGTCCTACCCGTGGAGCTAGAAATTCCTTTACAGCGCATCATGCTTAAAATCAAGGTCGTCAAGGAAGATTGGTACCAAAGCCATCTTGACGAGCTTTCCCTCTTGAATGAAAGAATGATGAAAGTTGTATACCATATATAAGGGTACCATTGCCGCATAACGCGATCATTAAACAAGAGAGTCAAGAACCGCGGTGTCCAAAAAGGTGACTTAGACCTTAAAGAAATAGTAGAGCCCGTTAGGAACCCCATAGGGAAATTCAAGCCCAATTATAGCAGCCTCTACATTGTGAAGAAGATCCTATCGGGTGGCGCCACTATGCTCACCAACCTTGATGGAGAAGAAATGGCGTGTCCAGTTAACTTGGACCGTCTCAAGAAATTCTACCTCTAGTTTAAAATCTCGTCGCACTATGACTCTTCTCATCTCCCTTCTATTCTAAAAAAAACTCTTCATTCCTCCCTAATCAGAACTACGCGGGGCCTGATCCTATAAAACCTTTTTTCTCTTGCAAAAAAATGAATTTCAGAAAATTTCCAAAACCCTCAGAGGTATGTTGGCAACTCATCCGCTTTACATGAGCACAACCACTTTTTTTCCACAAAATGCTATTCTTTTCTTATTGCCGGTAATGGTAGTTCATTTTAACATATACATGGACACAAGGATGATGTGTGCCTTAGCGATTGGTATAGATAATTCAAAATGCAAAAGTCATTAAGAGGCACAACTAGATGATCAAAAACTTATTTATTTCATTATCTGAAATTTCAGTATGATTACATCGGCATAGGGATTCAAACAACTTCCCTTTTTAGCCTACTGCCACCTTCCTAAAACCAAGCCTCACTATTCTTAGAACAAGCCCTCCCATTATTCCCACAAAAACACCAAACGACACCCATTAAAAAAAGCTTCCCAAAGCCCTACCCGGAGCTGTCAGAGGAACTAACACCATCATCACCTACATCCTGCGTTCCCCAAACCTCCCATGCCTGAATGGAGTATCACAGACGCTCCATAGAGAGATTAGCCCAGACCAGCCTCGAAAAAACCACAAACCTCCCTCTATGGTGTCAGATATGGCAAACCACCTTTGCCCAGTCTCCACAACCAGCATCCTGGCCACTATGTTGTCCCCGGAGATGCGCCAGACTCTACCCACATATTGGGAGGGACGGGTCGATGGGCGATGATTCTCCGATAAATATTCAAGATGCGTACGCATACGCTTTGTCAGGTCCTTTATAGAAAAGAAATTCGATGTTCGTGATGGCACAATTTGTTCCCAACCAAATTGGTACAGTAACCGCCAGGGAAAGTAAAAAGAGGCTTGCTTGAGGCCAACTAACCGAATGTATTGGTACTCCCCAAGTTTCATAATGGTTAGCAACTCCCCCCACCAAGGCACTGACCAGTGCAAGCCCCGAGCCCCGCGCTCTACAAACCAGTTCCCCCAATTCTCAATGTTCAGGCCTACGCTAATGAAATAGTATGAAAAGAAGTTTGGCACCACCGATAAAGGATACTCATGTGGGATCGCCATACAGAACCTCTCCAACAACCACATAAATAACGTTACAGGGCTACCCCTCAGAAAGGAGAAACGGTCTTTTCTCCAAACATCCATACCATTCAAAGTCTCTACTAGTATCACCATAGCAGGATTACGACGGTACGACATCCAAGAAACGATAGTCGCAAGTTGGGCGTTCACAAGCGTTTCCACAATCACCAATAACACTTTCGAAACTAAGCCCAGAATAATGGCCCGAGCATAGCCGGCATCACCCACATCCTGCGAATGCACAAATTGCAGCACCGCCGGAAGAAAAATCATTCCACCTATAAACAACGACCTGGGTACCGAATACGATATATGGAGAAGTCCAACCAATAACTCCTAGGGATAATGGGAAAACTCAGGCAAAGAAGCAACAACGTTGGGATTTATCCCCAGCATGGCATAAAATTCCTCGTAGGTAGGACAAATTTTAGCCAACCCAAAGCGAAAGACATGATCCCAAGGGTACCAGAACTCAACTGGCACCATTAGGATATTCCACTCAATGTGCCGGTTATTCCATAAAGAGACTCGCCGCATGTGGAAGGCGTCATAATCAACATTGTAAGAACACATTGTTTCCAAGTCTTCGAGGTAGTTGACAAATTCAACGCTACCAGGGAGAGCCATCTTGTAAAACAAAGAGATGATAAGCAAGTAAGAATATGAGAAATAAAGGAAATTAAAATGTGAGGAGAAAAGCCACATTCACACCCCTATTTATAATTAAAAACTATCAAGCAAAGATAAGAAACCTTGCAGAAATTGGAGTAAAACTTTCCCCACCAAGTACCAAGAAATTGAAGAAAGTACAATAAAAGCCTTGGGTTGATTGAACTAGACTGATGTGCCGATAGGCAGGACATGGGTCATGCCAATAGGCAACCCCCTATTTTGGGAAAATTACCTTTTTCCTCTTTTGTCAAAATAAAAAAACTCAACAAAAATAAATTTTATCTTAAGGGAATTCCAAATTTCCTCATACTTTTACTTATCCCATTTTAAAATCAAATCCTTCTCAAATCTGTAAGAACACAAATTTTCAATTGAGTCTTATGTAATGTTGGCTCAATTCTGGACAAAAACATTTGAGTCATAGGATAGTGTACATGAGTATCCTCCAAGCCTATGATGAGTTTGAGTTAAAAACATATCGACTTAGTTCAATGAGAAGACATTATCCTTGCTGAGTTTCAAGTGCCTCGTGTTGCATCCTAAAAAATTCATCATATTTCAAGTCTCCATTTAGGTATGAATGATATATATATATATATATATATATATATATATATATATATATATATATATATATATATATATATATATATATATATATAAAGAGAGAGAGAGAGAGAGAGAGAGAGAGAGAGAGAGACTTGGAATATTTTACTTGGGTGTAATTTTATTTTAAATGAATTTTACAACTTGGTAAAAAATTTTTATGGGCTTAAAATGAAAAATTCATATTGTGACTTTTCATTTGAAATCTCTCGAACGAGTTTGTCGTTCGAACGAGAATGTTGTTCGAACGAGAATGTCGTTCGAACGAGTTTGCCAACGAGTTTCCCAATTTTACACTGGTTTGTCGTTAGAAGTCTTGTTGTAACGAGTTCGTTTAAACGAACTTTACCAAAGAGATTTATAACTATTTTTAACCATAAATATCATTTGAACATGGTCATTCAAACCACCTAGAAATGTTGTTCGAACGAGATTTCTGGCGGGAACAATTTTTGGCAGTTTTTGACACTCTTCCACTACTTTGTCCCCACTACTCTTTGACAGATTTTAACGACTTCGGGAAAACATTTTTCCTAAGACTTTTAACCTGATTTTGAGAGCTTTCGAGAGAGAAAATTAATGTTTATAAAAGTCCCTTTTGTGTGTTTAATTTAGATGGCCTAAACTCTTCCAAAACACAAAAGCATACACCCATTTGTTTTAGTTTAAGATTCGAAGTTCTTAATCTCTATCTCTCTCTCTCTCTCTATATATATATATATATATATATATATATATATATATTTCTTGATGTAGTTTGGCACCGGGTTCTTCTTTACCTATCAAAGAGTTGTTTTGGTTTGCTTATATATCCCACAAAGAAGAAGACACGTTTGTTGCTCCCACTTGGAGAAAAGCTTCGAGTGCAGGTTAACGAAGTTCAAAAGCTTCATTGGAAGAGTCCAAGGTTTCGGTGGAGTTCGAGATTAGCGGCTAAGCTGATATTGGTACAAAAAGACGCGTCAAGGGCTTGAAGTAGTCGAGTCGAGTTGTGTAAGTCATCTGTCTTGTATTTGTAAAATTCTGTACTTAGTGGACTTAAGGCGAGGTTCGTCCGAGGTTTTTTCCGTTTTGTGTTTTCCTTGTACATCGCGGCGTAGTGTGATTTATTTCTCTTTATCTTGAAAAATCACCTTAGAATGCATGCTTAGGTAATTCAAGATAAAATTGGATTTTATCACACTAAAGTTTAATTTGGTGCTAAAATTAGTTTGGGTAATGTTTAACGTAATTTAATTCATTTAATTTGATCAAATTTTGTTTAGCGTATTTAGAAAAATTAATTAATCATGTTAGGCAAATGTTAGGACTTGAATTGAGTTAAATTGTTTAATTGAAATTTTGAGTTGGATTAACTTTATCTCACTTTTAAGTTTAGTTTATTTTTAATTTGAAAGAAATTAAAATTTGAAGGTTGTGTGTTTTGTGTTGAACCATCCTATTCCGCATCTAAAGGAAATTCGTATTTAAGTTTAAAAGATAATTTAAAATTTGGGGGGATTTATTCCAAAAGTGGTATCAGAGACGGAGCGCTAATTTATTACGTTAAGGTCTATTAGAATTTTGTTGTTAAAAATGGAATTTTCCCCATTTTCAAAATTTCCTATTTTTGATGGTTCCAATTACGCATATTGAAAAGCGCGTATGAAATCGGCACTAAAGTCTAATGATGAGAGGGTTTGGTTGTCAGTTATTAACGGATGGTCCCCACCCACATGTTTGGTAGAAAATGAGCATGTTCCTAGACCCGTAGATAGATGGAGTGAGAATGAATTTAAACTTGCTAACTTTAACTCCCGAGGCTTAAATTCTTTATTTAGTGCGGTGACACCAGATGAATTCCATCGTATCATGACTTGTGAAACCGCTAAGGAAGTTTGGGATATTTTACAACTCACTCACGAGGGAACTAGTGTCGTTAAAGCTTCGAAACTCAAAAACCTCACCACTCAATTTGAGACCATCAAAATGCTTGAGAATGAAACCTTTGATGAATTTTATGCTAGACCTTGAGAATGAAACCTTTGATGAATTTTATGCTAGACTTTCCAATATAGTTAATTCATCATTTCATTTTGGAGAGAAAATACCCGACGACCAAGTAGTAAAGAAAATTTTAAGCTCCCTACCCGAGAGATTTATCCCAAAAGTGACCGTTTTAAATTCTTTACCCACCTTGCACTTTGCCAAACTAGAGGAATTAATAGGTGATTTGCAAACATATGTGCTAGATATGTTTCCCTCCAAAAATGAAAAGAAAATAGATAAGGGAATTTCTTTGAAAGCTCGAAAGGAGGAAAAACAAGTTTTTTTTATGAGAGTGATAGTGACTCGGAGGACATGACTATGTTTGCTAGGAAATTTTGAAAATTTCTTAAATTTAACAAAGATAAGTTTAAAAATGATTTTAAGAAATTTGAAAATTCTAAGCATGACAAAGCCGAAAAGATCCCTAAAGCTTATAATGAAAATCTTAATAGGCACGAGTCAAATAAGTGCTTTGATTGTGAAGGGTATGGCCATAGGGATTTTGAATGCCCCACCAAACTAAGGAGAGAGGGTAATCAACCTATTTCCTACAATGCCACCATTAGTGATGAAAATGAAAAGGAAGAGGGTCCCGATTTCCCCATTGAGCGCAACTTTACCCTATTCATGGCAAGTCATGTGAGCACCGATAATGAATCTTCCCATTAAAATATACATTTACAAGACTCTTTACAGGCCTTGTTGTTTGTGAATCCCCAAAAGGTGATGGTTGTGAGACTGGAGAAGAGAGAGAAAGTGAAAGTGATGGAGAGGTTGTTGAGAGTGAAATTCAAGTTGCATTTAAAGAGTTATATAAAGAATCTATTAAATTAAAAAGAGAAAATTTGAAGTTAGAATCTAGTTTAAGAGAGCGTGCCAAGGTCGTTGATGAGAGTACATTGGTTAAAGACCTTAGGACACGTGAGAGAACTCTTCGTGAGAAGCTTGAATATATAGAAGGCGAGAGAGATAGCCTTAAGGGGTTAATGGAGTCAATGAAAAAGGATCTTATCGAGTTTGAAGAGAGAATGCTTTATTAGAGTCTAAGATTTTAAAATTAGAAGAAAAATTAATAGACTCTAGTAAAGTCAAATTTTATTTGGAGTGTAGGTCCGCTAAATTAGATAAACTTTTAGGAACCGTCCAAGTAAAAAATGGCACTTGTGATTTAGGCTTCGATACTTGTAATGATTCATCAAATAAAGCTAAAACCAATGTTTTGAGAGAATCTTCTAGGAACATTGTTAACGATCATTCCTTAGGTAAGTCTTTTAGTCAACTCTTTATATGCTCACATTGTGGTAGAAAAGATCATCTTAGGAAGTTTTGCTTTGATCATAAACAAGGTCCTAGGAAATCCAAGCGTAAGGTAATCAAGGTAGTCAAGATTCCTAAATCCCTAGATTGTCACTCTTAACTAGTTTGGATTAGGAGATCCAACTTTGTAGCTTTACAAAATAGGACTTTTGATCCTAATTTGCTTTTACATTCTTCCTCCCTTGCAAAATCTAAAAGTTGATTGTGTTAGCTTTGTTTTGCATACTCTAGATTTTGTTCTTTATGCTATATTTTCATGCTAGCAATGGAGTCGAACATAGTTCAAAGCCTTTGAGCTACGCACATACATAACGTGCATAATGACACGTCAGTCTCACTAATACACATCACATAACGAGCCGCTCTAAGTTCTATGTTCTGGGGCACAAATTCTGACCTCCCTAGAATCGGCAAGGTGGGATCGCCCACTGTATTGGAACCTTCGTGGTAGTAGGCAGAGTAGGTATGTTAAGATAAGTTATCCATCATAATATAGGTACACACATAACCTATATATTTAGTAGGTATTCACACAACCTAATTATCATCATTTGTACGTAACATATATCACTCCAATACTCAGTGTACATTTAATTTACATTTATTCTCACTATCGCATTTTATGGAGTACTATTCTCTACTCTAAGGATCCTAGTTACCCCATATTTTATTTCGGTAGCTAAGTCTTCCTTGACCTACTGGTTCATGCCATAAGCTTACTCATGCTTTCCCGTAATTACATTCTCATTCTCACGAATTAATTATATTATCGTTTAATCCAATTTAATCACTGTCTTAATTCTCTCGATAAGACTTAATCTCATAACCCTATAGAGGCCTACTGCAATATAATAAATCCCTTATTATATTCTAACAATGTCCCAAAAATTTTCCCGACAACAATTTAGGAGCTCTAGGGTTAAAAAGGGAAATTTTATATTTTTTGGGATCCGAAACGATTCTAAGTTCTATGTTATGGGGCAAAAATCTTGACCTCCCTGGAATCAGCAAGGTGGGATCGCCCATTGCGAGGGAACCTCCTTTATAGAAGGCAACGTAGGTATATGCGTAGCCCAAAGTCTTAGAACTATGTTCGACTCCATTGCTTGTTATTTTATTTTTTTTGTTCGAGGAGACATACGAAACCAATAGTCCCTATTTAGTACGAGAGGTACTTGGAATGATTTGAGAGTATTCCCGTATCTCACGGTGGTCCTTATGAAAGACACTGTAATGATATATATATATATCAATGCGAATATTCTACTTATGTGTGACAATAGACAATTATATAGTGGATATCTAAAGATTGAATTCAATATTGAAACTTAATTAAGTGAAATATGAGAATATAAGTGAAATGGTAATTTCAACACTTATAACGTATGAGAAACATTAACTATCGGGGAAAGTACTGTATGAGCGGTACGAGAACAAATATGTGTTCACAATGATAATACTTAAGTCTAGTTAGCTTGGGTAGAATAGCTAGTGGGCTAAGTAGATACGTTAGGCATGCATAATAGTTGAGAGGTGAGGAAACTCAAGAGAGTGTATGTGAACCTAACATGTGTAATCAATAACTGATTTTAAATTGTGATAAATACTTGATAAATATTTTCAAAATATTTTAGGTTTTAACCCTTGCTATAAAACCTTTTCAAAACCCTTTTAGGAGTCTAGTCACAGGGATGCCATAATTGATGGTTTCTTACAGGGACGGATAGCTACAGTGCTGTGGAGGCTTGCAGAGCTTTGATTAGACACATCTATAATTTCATACCTACTGTAGAAGTTATTCCAGTATTTTAGTTTGGGCGCGTTGCCCCAATTAGACTTTATTCATTCAGTATTTCAGTTTCAGACTAGTATTCTGATTTTTATCAGTTGGATTTAGTATTTTGTCTGGGATTTTTAGCCGATGGTTTATTCAGCAAGACTTTATTTATTATTTACTTGATATGGTTTGGACTCTACTATTATGTGAATGTTGTAATTTAGTTTTCTGCATATTATTAATTGTTTGTTTAACGAAAGATAAAAATTTGGTACCGGCTCATTTAAGTAATAGGTTATTAGTAATTAATTTGGTTTTGACAGTGATACTAAGAATGAACCATTTTGTAAATTCTGTTTAATTTAAGAAAGGCATGAGCACCCGGTATTTAATTAGGCAGGGCATTACAATATTATAAGTATGTATTATTCTCTTAGATGACAGAATTTAGACATACAACTTAAGAAAATAACTTACCGCAAAATATTTTGAAAACAGTCGAACAGGAATTAGGGAAACAAATTATGAGAAATTAGGGAAAAGTATAATAATCAAGTCCCTAAGTTATTATGCTTTTCTATAATTAAGCTATAAGTAAGTTTGGGAAAAGTAAAACAATGAAGTCCCTAAATTGTTCTACTTTTTTATAATTAAGCTATACAGATTTTGGTTAATAATTACAACACTCTCCCCCCTGAGAGTATATGTCTCTACTCCCATCTTGCTACAAATTAAGTCGATAACAATCTTAGGTAGTGCTTTGGTGAGGATATTCCCAAGTTTATTACCCTATGGAACAAAAGGAGTAGCAATGTCATTAGACTCAATTTTAGATCGAATGAAATGACAATCAACTTCAATATGCTTGGTATGTTCATGGAAGACTGGATTGTTGGCAATGTGAATTGCTACTTCATTTTCATAATAGAAAGGTGTTGGTTAATGAACTGGAATCCAAAATTCTTGTAAAAGTCTCTTTAACTATGTCAGCTCATAAGTGGTATGCGACATTCCTCGATACTTTGTCTCGGCACTAGAATGAGATATAACTGTATGTTTCTTACTTCTCAAGTCATAAGATTATCGCCTATGAAGGTACAAAAAACATCGATAGATTTATGATCTAAAGGTGATCCTACCTAATCTGCATCATTATATCCCTCAAGCCAAAAATGTCCAGATGATCGATAAGAAGGCCATACCCCAGAGCATTCTTGAGATACTTTAATATATGTGTAACTGCATCCATATTAGAAACTCAAGGATTGGTCATAAATTGACTCATAATACTAAGTGCATACAAAATATCAGGCCGAGTGATGGTTAGATAAATGAATTTACCCATAAGCCTCTGATAAATCTCTCGATCATTAATCACACCGCCCTCATCTGACATCAATCTTAGTTTGGTCTCTATAGGAGTAACTACAGGTTTAGAGCCAGTATAACCCATATCTTTTAATATATCAAGAACGTACTTTCGATAAGATAAATCGATGCCAACGTTTGATCTTGCAACTTTTATCCCAAGGAATAACGAAGTTTAACCAGATCCTTATTGAGAAAATTAGATCCAAGATGGAGAATCAAGGTTTGGTTACCTTCCCAATCACTGCCTATGATGACAATATCATTCACATAGACAACTAGAATTACAATACCATTATTCATCGTCTTAAAGAATACTCAGTGACTAACTTGGCTCCGAGTCATACCATAACTTACTACCGCCTTATTGAATTTATTAAACAAATCTTGGGGAGACTTTTTGAGTCCGTTAATAGATTTATGAAGATGGCAAACATGCTCCACCTTGTACTCAAACCCAGGAGGTTGAGCCATATAGACTATCTTAACAAGATCACCATATAGAAAAGCATTTTCGACATTGAGTTGGTAATGCAGCCAATCGAAATTTACAGCTAGAGAAATGATAACCCCTCCATAATTTAACTTGGCCATAGGAGAAAAAGTCTCAGTATAATCATGGCCATAAGTCTGAGTAAAGCCCTTAGCCACAAGACGAGCCTTGAAACGATCAACACTACCATTAGGATTATGTTTAACTGTAAAAATGCAACAACAACCAACAATCTTTTACCCTGGAGGTGTAGGAATAAGGTCCCAAGTATAATTCAGAACTAAAGCATGAATTTCTTCCTCCGTTGATTTCCTCCAGTTAGGATGAGAAAGATCTTCCTTATATGATTTAGGAACAACGATAGATGAGATAAATAAAGAAAAAACTTTAAAGGAAGGAGATAAATGATCAAATAAGACAAAGTTAGAGATTGAATGATTAATACATGTGCGCTTAACTTTATGAACTACAACAAGAAGATCAAGATCTGAGCCAAATGGGTGGGAGAGGTGGATCTTCATACGGTTAGGCAGATGGGGGAGGTAGTAGAGATGGATCCACAAGGTTAAGTGCTTGAGATACACTCTAGTGCTGAGAGACACTTGATAGCTGATGAGGAGCATGGGTGATATGAGGGACAATATTAGGGATAATAGGGGAGAAAAGTAAATATTATTGTTATTAACTCCCTTCGAGAACATAATATGAAAAATCTTTAAAAAATGTTACATCATCACTTACAAAGTGTGTATGTAAGGTAGGACTATAACACCGATATCTTTTTTGCGTATGAGAGTAATCAATAAAGATGCATTTTTTGGCACGAGGATTAAATTTATCAGGAGCGGGAGTCAGATTATGAACAAAGGAAACACATCCAAACACTTTGGGGGAAGAGGAAATGGGTTTTTGCTAGGGAATAGTATGGTAAAGGGATATTTACCTTTAAGAACATGAGAAGGAGTTCTATTTAGAAGATATGTAGTAGTAAGAACTGCATCCCTCTAATATGGTTTAGGACTATGTATTTGGATCATCAAAGCATGAGCAATAGCAATAATGGGGCCATTCTTTCTTTTGGCTATGCCATGAGGAGTATGAATATGAGAGGTTTGATTTATGATACCCCTAAATTCAAGAAAGTACTGAAACGAACTAAGTTTAGTATATTCAAGAGCAATATGACGTCGAAAAACTCAAAGTTTGGCATTAAATTAATTTGATATTTCAGTATAAAAGGACTGAAAAATTAAGATTTCTCGTTGAGATTATATATCCATGTTAAATGAGAATGAACATTGTTGATGTCAAAAAATGGACGAGGAATTTTTAATCACAAATAAAATATAATATGCGATGAAATAAACACATAAGAGACAATGAGTTTTTAAAGTGGTTCGACTATGAAGAAAATCCTACGTCCAGTGTTATTGTATTAATTTAAGTGATTACAGAAAGCTAGGTACTCTTGCTACAAGAGGAATAACCTAAATATCGTTCTATCTTGCCTTCTGTGAAAGGAATGCCATATATTTATAGCAACCCAGAGATCAAGGGTTATAATGCCTTTATATATATTCAAGCATTTACACCTGTACATAATGAATGTGATGGTTGATAGTTTAGACCACATGTGGAAGGACCCTTGGTTATTTCCCAAGTGGTGACTATTTATCTACTTTGATGATATGCATTCTTCATGTTGGTCGTCCTATCTGCCGAGCAACTATCTTTGGGGTTAATTAAGTGGCTACTGACTAAGACTGTTGCCACATAAAGAGATAATCGTCTATTTCTAATTGGTCCACGTAGATGGATAATTTTTTGTGTCAACAGAAACCCCCAATACCTCATTCTTAACATTTTTATTGAAAGGATGGAGTAAAATTTCTTCAAAGTTGTTCGGCAAAAGCCGACTTGTGGGACTTGTGAAAATTTTCCACGCCTTGATCATGTTGTGGTAGTTTTGTGAATAATTTGAAATTTAACGAACTGCCAAAGGGTATATCGGTATTTTCTTGCCTTTAGAACTGTGTAGACTTCAGAATGTCAATCATCAATATAATTCATCATTACCTGCACTATTTTCTAGGTAAGCTATAAGAGACGAGAGTTTTGCTAATTTTTTGCACCATAACTTTTCAAGTTTTCAAACTCTCTTCTTTATCCAAGCTTTTCGTCTTTGATATTTCTTTTGCATTCTACCTTTGCTTCTGCCACCATTTCTCTGTAAGCTCTCTTCTTCACTTTCTTTTCGATTTCTTTCTTTGCTATAATCATGGTTTACATTGTTCATGGGAATTCTTTACACGAATTTAGGCGAGAAAGACATATCCATGATTGGGTAGATTTAGAAATGCTTGTACCACCAGTTGATGTTTTATCACTATCAGAGGGTCATTGAATTCCCTCATTATTCATAATTGAGTGTGGTATCACTTTTCTCCTAATTGTTTCTTTTTAGAGTTGTCAATATTTTGACGTCGTCCCTGCTATAGTAGCCCCCAATATGTAGAGTATAGTGAATGGGATTCAGATTCTTAATCAAATATACTAAACTCACATTAGTGTCCCTGAGATGATGTTTTGCTATAAATGGGTTACTAGTGATAATACTTATTACTTAAAAACTAGGTTTGTCAGTAGAGCCCTAGTAGTCAATTTACCAGATTCCAATAAAGACTATTTCGATTATGGGGTGATAGCAAATAATTGGAAACATGCTCCCCTTAAAATAGGAGAAGAGTATAATGGGCCCAGGTGCCCTCAAGTAAGACATGGCATAGGCTGTTGATTTTGATTACTGTATTTTTCTTTTGTTTTCTCACCAACTATTTGATAATATGTTGACTAATGTTTCTTATCTTCTTTGTATAGTTGATAGCCAGAAGAAGTGCCGTGTAACACGCAGTATTTTAAGGAATTTTAAAATGGGATTAATTAGACTTAATTGTGGGATAATTGGAAATTAATCCGGATTTAAATATTACTTGAGAATAAATAAATATGTGATTTATGTTGAATATTACTTATTGATTAAAATTAATATATATGATTATGACTTTGAGTATTATTATGATTTTATATATTATCGCGAGTTGAGAATACGACAATTACGATAATTAAGTCGGGACGCACGTGTGAGTCATGTCGGGACTATATTTCAATGGAATGAAAAGTAAATTATTTTTATGTCATCTGAATGGTCATTTCGAGTGCACCGTTGAGTTTGGAAGGGTCAAAATTGGCAAAAAAAAGTCTAACCGGGGGTTTGATTTAGGTCTCAGGTCAATTGGGAACCAATAGGACACCCCGTAGGGGTATTTTGGTCATTTTATTTGGGAGGTGAATAGTAACTACAAAAATTGGGTTTTATTATATAAGTGAAGAGATTAGGGAACTTAGGTTCATTCACCTAAAAAAAAAGGAAAGGTCTTTGTGGAGAGTGAGAGGTTTTTTAAAGGAGAGGAAGAGGTTTTGAGAGCAAACCAAGGGACAACCACCTTACACCACCACCCAAAAAGTGATCGGAAAAGAGGAGGGGACATCCTACACATATTTTCTCTAAAGTATCATACCTAAACATTAAGGAAAGTATAATTCTTGTTCCAATTAGTGAGTATAATATCCATGTTAAATTAGAAGAGATAAAGATCCATGGAAAGTATGAATCAAAGATGAAAATTTAAAGATTTTGATGTAATTATTGAAATGGAAATCATTTAGTATTATTTCTTTGATGAAATTAGAATTAACAACACGAAATTTTGGGTTTAATTGATGAGGAAATTTGGGGTTTATATTTGTTCTTGATAAAGAATTATATAATGCAAATTTTCTGAATTTAAAATAAGATTTGCAAGAATCATCGAAACTCCATGATGATTTTGATATGTTTTGATGTTATAAATCATGTATATACTTGGGTATATCAATTGGGATTGATTCTTGGGAGGTTGGGATCATTTGATGTTTGGATTTGCGTACTGTTTCTAAGTTAAAAATGGGGTTTGGGAAGCATAGAATTCGAGGAAGGCGGAGATTGGAAAAGACGAATGGTCATTTAAACGACAGTAGAATTCGTTCAAAAGAGATTTAATCTCATTTTAACAAGATGGTTAACTCGTTCAAATGACCATGTCTTTGGACAAGGAGATATATCTTTTCGTTACGATCGCGTGGGCGCCGATCTTGTATTTTTTTAAATTTTTTTCTGAATTAGTTATGATTTTACTATGGAAGGGAATCGATTCGGCTGCCCAGAATTTGATAATTTTTCCCTTTTGTAATTATTTCGATGGGATTATTCTTGATTTAATTATGGGACTTAATTTTAATGAAAAGGGGAATATATGGTACACCAGGAGGCCGTATTATATTTGTGGACTTGTCCCTAAGAAGTTAATTATGGGGTTAAATTAAATTAGGGATTATTGGTGAATAAACCTAATTTGGAAAATTATTAAATTCATGAAAATTCGGGGATGATACGGACTTGGACCAGTAGGGGGTATACGTTTACCTACATGATTTATTTTAGGAATAAAACCATATACTTCGAGTGGTGAAAAAGGCTCGGGAAGATACCTTAAGAAGTAAAGTAATAATTTAAATACGTAGGATATTTGAGAGATAAAATATACTAAGTATGTGATATTATATGGATTGTGCGTTTTCCCTAATGATATGTAAATAGGTGAAATGAATACCTATAAAATGATTTATGTGTATGACATACCTATACTACTTGTTATCGACGGGAGGTTTGCGCGTTGAGGGCAGTCATATCTTAATGAGCCTTATGGAATATTTTTGATTTGTTGCCTCAGAACATAGGACTTAGGTTGAATTGCCATTAGTGAAAACAATGGTATTTAACGATCATTTGGGTGCGTATGTATGTGCGTAGCCCAAAGTCTTAGGACTATGTTCGCCTCCAATACTTGTGTTTTGATATTTGCGGTTCGAGGGATATACTGAACCAATAGTCATTTATACAGTGATGAGATGTACTGGGACCAGATAGTAGAGTATGCATGCACCACAGCTGTGTCTTGGGGTGCAGTATTGTATATATATAATAGAGTGAATGTATATATATATACTTGTGATATTATCTACTGTGTGATTTATGTAGACATGAGAGGTAATGGAGTGAGAAATATAATTAAGTCTGAGAACACTTAATTATATTGAGAAATTAATTAATACATATTTATTACATGTATTACGAAGGATATATGTGGGAAAGATAATGTTCATGGTTAGTTGACACAATGTTACATTCTAGTGAAAGTGGGAATAGTAACTAGAATAATTTGGAGATACGTTAGGCGTTCACACTAGATGAGAGGTGAGAATCTCAAGAGAGAGACCAATAATTTAACATGTATATAATAATTGCTAATTATAGCATTTATTCACTTGTTGTTTTCAAAATATTTTACAATCGGGCTCTAACACATTTCCTTTCATATTCTCTTCTCTATTGTGTCTTGTACACCAGGTGTCCAGTATCAGGGATGCCGGCATAGAATATTGATGTCTAATTTTTTTTTTTGTGGTAATGATATATTTAAACTGGAGAGTTTATTCCAATCACATTTATTCCTGTTACATTTACTTCATTTGTGATGCCATGTTACTAAATTATTATTCCGTATTGTGAAATGGATTTATATAAATTGAAAATAAAAAAGTTTTGACACTAGCTTCATTAAGTTTTAAGTGAATTAATAAAGAAATTATTTTTTAACAGTGATGCTGGCAATGTGTAAGGACACAAATTTCCAATTGAGTCCTTTGTAGTTTTGGCTTAATTCCGGACAAAAACGTTTGAGTTATAGGATAGAGTTATTGATCATCCTTCAAGCCTATGAAGTACTAAAGTTGAAGACGTGGCAGCCAAGTTTAAATCTTCATCAAAATGTCAATTTTAAAGTGCCTCGTTTCTACATCATCAACATGGTTCCATTGCTCCTAAGGTATGAATGCGTTTTAATATAAATATATATATATATATATATATATATATATATATATATATATATATATATATATAGGAGCTTGGAACATTTCATATTTGGTGTAAGCTATTTAAAAATGTTGTTTATTTTTAGAAAGATTTTATTAAAACTTTAAAATAAAGTATATAAAGTTTATGGGCCAAAAATAGAATTTTTCAACTTTCTGGAAGTTCGTTCGAAGTGTCGTTCCAACGAGTTTGTCGTTCGAACGAGTTTGCCAACGAGTTCCCCAAAAGGCCACTAGAATGTCGTGCGAAGTGTAGTTCGAACGAGATTTCTAACGAGTTCACACTGGAACTTCGTTAGAAGCCTCGTACAAACGAGACTTTGTTCGAACGAAAATGTCGTTCGAACGAGTTTTGGTGGGAACAGTTTTTTGGCAACTTTGAACAGTTTTTACCTCATTCCCACTTCTTTTCCCACTATCTTTTGACATAACTTCTTAAGTGCGGAAACCAAGTTTTTTGAGCTTAACTTCTCATACTATTACAAATCCTAGAGACAGTTTTTGAGTGTTCATCTTTCCAAAGAAAAGTCCATTGTTTAAGTGTATATTTTTCCAAGAAAAATCTTTTAAACACTGGTTTTCACAATCAAAGTTTGTTTATCCAAGTTCATCCATATATATATATATATATATATATATATATATAAATATATATATATATATATACTTTGCTTGGATTTTGGCAACGGTTTATCTCTACATATTAAAGAAGAGATTATTTCGGGTTTGCTTCTACACCCCACAAAGAAGAAGAAGTTTGCGTTGATTTACCCACATGGAGAAAGGCACCTTGTTTGGGTGACGCTGAGCATATAAAGTCCGATCTGTGGATTCCGAGACCACGGTGGAGCTCCGTGGTTATTTGCTATGTGGAGGTGTCTACAAGAAGAAGCGTCGGGGCTTGAGAGGGATCGAGTCCAGTGTTGTAAGTCTTTATGTCATGTATTTATAAAACCATACTTAGTAGATTTGAGGCTAGGGTTGTCCGAGGTTTTTTCCCGTTGTGGGGTTTTCCTTGTACATCGCGGCGTAGTGATTCATTGTTTAATTTTATCTTGTTATGTGCCTAAACGCATGCTTAGGTAAAAAGATAAAATTTGGTTTAATCACAACTTATGTTTAATTTGGTCCTAAACTAATATTGGGTAATGTTTATGTTAATTTAATTCAAGTCATTTAATTTAATTTGGTAAAATTTGGTTTGGCCTAATTTGGAAATATTGAAAATATGACTTAGGCAAATTTCTAGGACTTGGGTTAATTAATTATGTTTAAGTGGAATTTAAATTATATGTGTCTTTATTTAATTTCACGTTGTTTGATTTTAATTTGAAAAGAATTTAAAATTGGTTGTTTGTGTGAGCCATCTACGCTTCCGCATCTACTTAAAAGGCAAGTATCACTTTTTAAAGTAAAACGAATTTCTAAAATTGGGGGCTAATTGCTCCAACAGAATGAACCAACTAAATATTCTGATTTAATGTAATAAAGGACTGATCACGTGGTATTTAAGTAGGCAGGGTGTCACAGGTGGTATCAGAGCACCAGGTTCTAGTGTCCTTAGGATTTGTACGGCTTTATACTTTTTAGTGTACCGTTCTTTAATGTAGAGCCCTATTGGTAGGATGTTGTATTCCTCTGCGTATTACGACTTACGTGCTCCTACCAGGAAATATAAGTTATCTAATTATTATACGTGCTCGGTCTGGTGTGACACCCCACTTATCAAAAAAAAAGGTGGCCAACTCGATACTCCAATAATTACAGGAATCATAGATGGTCCATTCTTAGCATTATTGCCGTGAAAATATTAATACGAGATAACCACTAATTATTTTAGAAAACGGATGTCAAAATAAATTTTTTAATTTCAAAGAAAATTATTTAGACAATCCAAATTGAAAAGAATGTGGATATAAATATAAGATAGACAATAATACAACAATTATAAACAACATAATAATCGAATAAGGTATTGGTTAACAGACCATTACAAGCAGGTTACACCAACTATTACAATAAATATCACAATATATAAGCAAATACAAAACTTGAGCAACACGCCCGAATGTTTATATTGATCATAACTAGAATACACAAAAGATAGAAGCGTCTATAACCAATATCCTACCGCATCCGCAAAATTTTTATAGCTCCTGGACACACTTGGATAGAAAGGTTAATACGGGCATCCTTGCGGCGGAGCACCTGGGCGTAAAATAGAATCCACACAAAACCAAGAGATAGAAACGGGTCAGGGACCGGTTTGATATGATAAACATGTGAATAAAATGTATGACAGTTATGAATATATAGCAACATAAATAAACTTATCTCGCTCTTCAAAAATAAGAATCATCCTGACATCTCATCTAAACGAACCACCTAGCGCAATATCATTTACAATGATGAGTATTCAATAATGCAAGATAATATAATTCAATTTCAACTTCATAAGATTTCTTTTCAGTTTTACATAATATAACTTCATAGTTCCATTTCTCATTAGGAAAATTTATTCCAAAGCAATGGATTTATAAAATGATTTACCATTTATAAAGTACCATTTTCATAAGAATAGTTATAATCACAATATAACGAATCTCAGACCATCCCTCCGGGAGTCACCCCACTGGATGTGCCCCTAAAAAGCTATCATCTTCCAGGGCCTAACACCAAGACAACTTGGGCATCCTAAATCGCGTGACATGGGAAGCGGCCATATACCTTCGACAGTGAGTCATAACCATACCCTACCTCACTTCGAATATAATAACATCACAATATAACAACCAGTCCTATGGCCGAGGACTATATTCAACCTGCGTTCACTAGCCAGGGGACATCACCTCATGCGCATAAGTTCCCCTATGATAGAATTTAGAGAGGTATGTATATGCAAATCACCATTCACAAGATATGCCAATTTAAAAGTGCATTACACTTTATACGGAGCCATAAGCATTTAATGATAAAATTATGAACCTCAAAGTTTAATTATCTCTGTCTTAGTCTCCATGAATTAACAACAACCTTATAAACCATCATGTGTGATATTACTTCCACCCAATTCTAAAAGTCCACAATTATATCACTCCATTTCCCTCTAGACCTAGACTAGCTAATTATGTAAAAATAACCCTTAACTTCTTCTAAAATTTAACTAAATTAATTCCCGGTCTAAGTCCCAACTCTCATTTCTAACCTAGGTTCTTACTTCCCTTAATACTAGACTCTAATACTCTAGTTGTACTTCATGCAAGAAGGTTCATAGGTCTAAACCTTAAAACAAAGGAGCGAGAGAAAACTAAGGATTTCGGGGTGAAAAATTGGGGACCGATCGACTGCGTTTCTAAAGTCTTCTCTTCTAAGAAATGCAAAAAGCCTAATTCCGAATGCCCGGTCGACCGTTCATGAGACCGTGATTGACCGCTCTATTCAAATATGCCTATCAAGAGAAGCAATGGGTTTTTCTCTTCAGGCCCGGTCGTCCGGTTGTAAGACCGTGGTCGACCGCGCTCACCAGATCCCACGGCCAAACTGTATTTTCAATAACTCAAACCCAAATCCTTTACCCTCCTTTCCTTTACTTCTCTCATTCTCAGCATCTAAAAAAATATCAAAACATTTCTACACAAACTGAACCAATGTAAATAACCCAACCCTTACAAGAATCTAGATCTAAGGTTTAAACACCTAGATTTCTCAAAAACCCACAATTTGTTCAATTCTTTCAAATACACAACTATCACTACAATTTATCCACATAAAATCTTACATATGCAAGTTAGAAACTTTCCTTAGGTTTGTAGTCTCGGATCTTCTTCCGGTGGAAATAAATTCAATCTTCAATCTTCAATTTTCCCTATTTTCTCTTCTTTTTCCTCAAATTCTCTTTCTCTCTCTCTCTCTCTCTCTCTCTCTCTCTCTCTCTCTCTCTCTCTCTCTCTCTCTCTCTCCCTCTAGTTTTAGAAGATATAAATGAGAATAAAAGTGGTTGGAAGACTTAAATGCCCATTAATACTAAAATATATCTTTAAAAGTTACTTCACAATTAAAATGACTCGTAACTACATAACTAAGTCATAACCTGTCAAAAGTGCCCGGGACCCAAAAATACAACATGACACTTATTTTGACTATCTCAGCCATTCCTAGACTACCCGCACCCTCTAAATTGGCATCCGAAATAACATAAATCGTTTCATGCTCCAACATCATTTTAAATCATAATCATCACTTTAGGCACAACGACGCAACAAAACATAACATGATGCTATTTACATTCACTTAACAGTAAATATGCAAAATTTAGTAAATATTACCTTTTAAATCACTTAAAATAATATTTGCTCCAACTCCCTTTATTTTATATAATTACCTCACATGGTAAAATTATATAAAAACAATTACTAAAAAATAAGGGTTATTACATACTCCCCCCCCCCCCCCCCCTTTATAAGGAAATTTTTCCCTCAAAATTCAGGCGTACCTTGCAAAAATAGGTGTGGATATTTTTCTCGAATGTCGTCCTCACACTCCCACGTTGACTCCTCTATGTTGTGGTGTCCCCATTGGACCCGAACTAAAGGTACCAACCTCGACCTTAGTATACGCTCCCCGTGATCTAAGACTACAACTGGTTGTTCCTTGTATGAAATATCGTGTTGCAATTCGATATCATCCAAAGGAATATGCCAGTGAGCTCCCTCACACCTTTTGTACTTCTTCAAGGACGAAATATGAAACACATCATGAATCTGTTGTACGCGTTCCGAAAAGGCAAGTTGATAAGCTACGGGGCCTACCTTAGCAATAATGGGAAAACGGCCTACATAGCGAGGCACAAGCTTCCCATTCTCCCCAAATTGTGTTATGCCCTTCATTGGCGACACCCGTACCAAAACTTGATCTCTAACCTCCAATTCCATATGCCTACTATTCGCATTATCATAAATCTTTTGACAGTCTTGAGCGATTCGAATGCGGTTGCGAATGAGCTTAATCTTGGAAGAGGTATCTTGGATTATTTCAGGTCCAAGAAAATTGTTATCCCCTACTTCCAACCAATAAGTAGATGATCTACACGGCCGACCATACAATGCTTCATAAGGTGCCATACCAATGGTGAATTGGTACAAATTGTTATAAGAAAATTTGACCAAGGGAAGGTATTGTTCCCATCCTCCTTTGAAGTCAAGTACACACATTCTGAGTATGTCCCCCAACATTTGGTTGACCCTTTTCGTCTGTCCATCCATTTGAGGGTGGTAGGAGGTACTCAATTTCAATTCGATTCCCATTGCTTTTTGAAAACTTCGCCAAAAATGGGACACAAAAATTTTGTCTCGATAGGAGACTATATTGATGGGCACCCTATGGAGTCTCACAATCTCTGCATTAAATAGCCGGGCGTAACGAGCCGTATTGTAACCCGTACGTACCAGTAAGAAATGTATCGACTTGGTTAGAAGATCGACGAAAACCCAAATGGAATCATCACCGCTTTGTGACGTTGGCAATCCCATGATGAAATCCATCGAGATACTTTCCCACTTCTATACAGGTATTTCCCAAGGTTGTAATTATCCTGTTGGTCGCTGATGGTCTATTTTAACCAATTGACAAGTAGTAGATCGGGAAACAAATTCAGAAATGTCCTTTTTCATACCCACCCACCAATATTGATGGTGCATGTCTTGGTACTTTTTTCCCCACCTGGATGTACCAAAAATTTGGACACATGAGATTCAGTCATAACGGACCGTCTTAAATCTCCTTCCTTCGGGACAATAAGTCTCCTGTGGAAACGTAACCCACCCTCATAACTTATAGAGTAAGATTTCGCTCCCTCGGTTAACAATTGGCGTATTCGATCTTGGCAATATTTGTCCCTTCCTTGAGCTTCCACAACTCTCATCACAATCGTGGGCATAACGGTCAACACCGACATAAACGCCCTTGCTACCGCATCCTCCTGGCTAAGTTCTTTCAGTTTAGCCTTCCATACTCTTGCTAACTCCCCCTCGGGTTTCCGACTCAACACATCTACAACTACATTAGCCTTACCTTGATGATTGATATGCCCATATATATCCTCGGCCAGGCCGAGGGCGCCCTCCAACCGGACGACCTCTCAGGGGGCCGACCCTTCATCAGGCTCCGGATGACCCCTCTGGGGGCCGACCCTTTATCATGCTCCGGACGACCCCTTATCATGCTCTAGACGACCCCTCAGGGGGCCGACCCTTCATCAGTCTCCAGACGACCCTCCGAGGGTACGACAGTACGAGGCCCAAATTGGGCCAGACTCATTACCGGAAGGAACTTTGCTCTCGGCCTCATATCAAAGGCTGAGGGTGACATCATCACAGCGCGTGGTTTGGGAGATGCGTGGAACAGTGCACGTGAGGCTCACATGGCACGTGGGAGACCATTATAACCAAATCACACCCTCACGTGAGGGAAGATTATATGATCATTTGGCATCTATAAGTGTCAATAGGAGACTGGCCAAATGATCATTCACATGCACCATGTATACTTGGGGGTACACTACACCCCCCAAGACCTATATATACTTATCACCTACAACCCAGCAGGGGGAGGATCAATGGATAATTCTAACCCTAGAAAAAACTCTACTTATACACTGTAGAAAGAAAAAGTGAACTTATGTGCATTGTATCCAAGGCCATTAGTGCCCATACTTAGTGGAACACATACACACTCACAGTGGATGTAGGCGAAATTGGCTGAACCACTATACATCATTGTCTTATTCCTCCTATACTCATCTCCTTCTACATACTTATACACTTACATCTCTATGCCTGCCATAGTTACTATAGTTTGAGCTTATCATCACTTATCTAGTGGTGCTAGATTTCAGCATCACCAGTTTGGCGCTGTCTGTGGGAACGAGAAGACGTATCTTCCTTGAATACATCTTGACCTCACTGGGCACTCTGGTGGTGAGCTAGTTCTCCCCCTGAGTGGAGATGTTTCACCATTGAAAGAGACCCACTAAGGTTCTCAAGATCACCAGTCCTTTTTCAAGTTCAGTTGTTCATAACTCAAACACATGGAACCTGAGATGCCACCACCGCCACTCCCTCCACCGGATAGTGGAGTAGGACCCAGCTCCAGTCAGCCGCCACCTCAGTCTGAGATGGCTGATGTGGCAGCAGCCTTGAAGTCTCTGGCAGCAACCCAGCGGATCATGCAGGAGCAATTCACAGCTCTAAATTAGATCATACTAAGATCACCAGGGGTCTCACCTGAGATAATTACTCCGGCAGCAGCTCCAGGATAGCATGAGGCCAGGGGACCACTCCAGGCACCACGCAAAGACCTACCACCCCCTCAGCGGCGTAGGGATGTTGCTGACCCCCGGCGTCTACGCCTGGGGAAGCAAGGAAACCCTTGCCCTGAGGACAGGTATGATGATCGGGAGGGGGACGTAGCCCCCATATAATGATGGGAACCGTATGAGGTCTCCAATAATACTGTACGACCTCTACAGGAGATCAGAGGGATGTGTGGAAGGAAAAATCCTGACGATCGCCCAAGAGGCTCTGCTTTCGATCGCTTGAGCAAAGGGTCGGCCTTTGAAAGGCTGGGCCCAGTAAATGACCCGCGGGAAAAATTATCCAGGTCAAGGAGTGCCGCGAGGTCCCAAAGGGAGGTAGCAGATGACCGACCCCATGGGGGCCGGCCCATAGAACGAGACGACGGCCAGGGGGAAGTAAATAGCCGACACGGGCCAGCCACGGCAGGACTCTCCGACCATTTTAAAGAGGCGACAGGGGATAACATCGGCCAGGACGACCCTACGAGGCCATGGAACGACTCGATCCATCGATTGGAGGATAAGATTGGCGATATACTAAAAAGTTGGGACCCTCTTCAGAGGAGATACAGCATGGGCTCACCTTTTATGGCGAAGATAGTCAACTTCCCTATGCCATCAAAGTTCAAGCCACCTGTGGTCACACCAAGATATGACGGGAGCACCAACCCTATCCACCATGTTAAGATGTATCAATCAGTAGCAGACATATACTCTATCTCAGATGAGATGAGGTGTCGTGCCTTCTCTGGTACCCTGACTGGGGCTGCACATGTCTGGTACACATCTCTCCCAAAAAACTCCATTGAAAAATTTAAGCAGTTAGCAGACCGGTTCATCCACAACTTTTGCTTTGGGATGAGGCCACAGAAGAAGACCACCCACCTGCTCTATGTTAAGAAGGGGAAGAATGAGAGTCTAAGAGACTACATAGCCAGATTTAACAAAGAAAAGTTGGAGGTGGAAGACTATGAGGAGAGCCTAGCTATGACATCCCTGATCGGAGGACTCCAAAAGGGGAAGCTGTTATGGAAGTTTGCTGAAGACTCTCCGAGGACGATGGCAGAATTGCTGTCAACAATAGGAAAGGTGATGAATGCCGAAGAGGCGATGGCCGCAAAATACGAAGACGAAAAAGGAGGCGCTAGTGGTGGTAAATACCTTAAGAAGAACAAAGAGGGGAAGAAGAGGTCTACGGACGACAAGTTCGCTGGTTACACCCCTCTAACGGTCAGCTGTGAACAGATTCTCAATGAGATAAAGAGTGATCGGTCTCTAAAGTGGACTGAGAAGTTGAGGGCATCCCCCAACAAGAGGAAAAAAACCTATGGTGCGAATTTCACCAAGACCATGGCCACATAACAGATAAATGTTTCGCTTTGAAAGATGAGATTGAGAAGATGCTGAATGAAGGGAAGCTCAGAAAATACGTCGGCAGAGGTGTCTTTAAGAGGGGACGACCCCAGAAAAAGCGAGGTGATACATGTAAAGAAGGTCTTCAAAAAAGAGGGGACGACCCTTCTGATGATGAGGACGACCCTGACCTCCCGCCGAGAGACGATCAAGTCCCTGTCAAGAGGCTTAATATGATCTCGCTCGGAGTAGGAATGATCTCCGGGGGTCTAGAAGGAGGAGGGTAAGAGGTCGCTGACAGGAAGGCCCATGTGGCTGAGGTTAAGGCAGTGACGAAGACGGTACACTCAACCTCTCTGGAGGCGAAGTCAGAAAAGAGGAAGAAGGTCGACATGGACACTTTGATAGTGGTATTCTCAAGAATGGACTTCAAAGGCCTCTTAGCCCCACATGATGACCCTCTCGTCATCACTACCAGGGTGCACGGGTGTGAGGTGCCGAGGATCCTAGTAGATGGGGGCTCATTTGCAGACGTGATGTTTTGGTTGTGCTTCAAAGCCTTAGGTCTCAACCGTGCTAGACTCGTCCGATACTATCATCCATTGATTAGGTTCAGTGGGGAAAAGGTTCATCCCCTTGGAGTGTATGAGGCCGATGTCAGGATGGGGGACGAGTGGCCGAGATGGCTTACCAACATAGTCAGTTTCTTTGTGATGGATGAACATGTGTTTTCGGCCTACAACATCATACTGGGGCATGTGGCCCTCAAGGAGTTTGAAGCTGTGCCGTCTATGGTCCATCAGATGATTAAATTTCCTACCCCTTAGGGGGTGGGGGAAGTTCAAGGAGACCAAACGACAGCGTGAGAATGTTACTACAACTCCGCTGAAGAAAGAGAGGCACACAAGAGGGATACAACCACTTACAATATTAATACCCTAGACCCCAGGGATGAGACGAAGCTAAGGAAAGGAGAAACCGCGGAAGAGGTAGAATTCATCATCCTCGATGAGGATGACCCGGAAAAAACCGTCCAAGTCGGCAAGTCTCTGAAGCCTAATATCAAGGAAGACCTCATTAAACTGTAGAGGAGAAGACGAAGCATCTTTGCGTGGAGTCATGTATATATGTCGGGGATCGAACCTGAAATCATGTGCCACAAGCTCAATGTGGTAGAGGGAGCAAAGCCGGTAAAGCAGAAGAGGAGAATTTACTCCAGAGAAAAGTATGAGGTCATAAGGGATGAGGTCAAAAAATTAAAAGACGTTGGATTTATTAGAGAGGTCATCTACCCTGAATGGTTGTCCAATGCAGTTTTTGTCCCAAAGGCCAACGGGAAGTGGAGAATGTGTGTGGACTTCACCTACCTCAACAAACACTGTCCCAAAGACAACTTCTCTCTCCCCCGCATTGACCAGATGGTATACGCTACCGCAGGCCATGAGCTCATAAGCTTTATGGATTCCTATTCATGGTACAACCAGATCTTCATGAACCCTGAAGACTCAGAGAAGACAACATTCATTATTGACAAGGGGACATACTATTATAGGGTCATGCCCTTTGGCCTAAAAAATGCGGGGGCGACGTACCAACGCCTTGTAAATAAAATATTTGAAACCAAATTGGTAAGTCTATGGAGATCTATGTAGATGACATGTTGACTAAGAGTTTGAAGGTAGAGGATCATGTGGTAGACCTGGAGAGGACCTTTAATACGATGGACAAATACCAGATGAAGCTTAACCCGGCCAAGTGTGTCTTTTGGGTCGGAGCAGGGAAGTTCTTGGGGTTCATTGTCAAGCAAGCATCGAGGCCAATCCTGGAAAGATAAAGGACCTTGTTGAGATGAAGACCCCCAAGTCCATTAAAGACGTTCAGAGACTCACAGGGAGAGTTGCTGCCTTAAACAGGTTCGTGTCTAGGGCTGCAGACAGGTGTCTACCATTCTTCAAAATTCTCAGAAAATTCTTCGAATGGAGTGAAGAGTGTGATGAGGATTTTAAGGAGTTAAAATCATACCTGAGGTCTCCCTTGCTGTTATCACGGCCCGTGCAGGGTGAACGACTTTATGTGTACCTCGCCGTCTCAGAGTCATCCATCAGTGCAGCCATTGTGAGAGACGACGATGGGGTACAGAAGCCCGTGTATTTTAACAACAAGGCACTCCAGGGGGTAGAGAAAAGATATCCAAGGATGGTGAAGTTGGCCTATGCCTTGATCCATGCATCGAGAAAGATGAAGCCATACTTCCAGTCCCATACAATGGTCATCCTCACTGACTCTCCCCTTAGGCAGGATTTGCACAAGCCTGAGAAATCAGGGAGGCTAATGGCCTGGGCTATAGAGCTGGGGGAGTTTGATATAGTGTATCATCCTAGGAAGGCCATCAAGGGGAAAGCATTGGCAGATTATGTGGCTGAATTTACTTGGGAAGATGATGAAGTTGAAGACGAGAGCCTCAAGAAGACAGATACCCTACAAGGAAGGCTCGCCGACACACCCGTAGATAAGGCTGAGACCAGCACCGTAAGAAGAAAAGTGGACGAAAATGAATAGGGAAAATATCTCTTCAGACAGGGGACCCTCACCGAGGGAAGTTTCTCAGAAGAGTAGACTGTGTGGAGCCTCTTCGTTGATGGGTCCTCTTGCGATAGCGGAAGTGGGGCTGGACTGATAGTATCAGCACCCGATGGCACAGACATTGAGTACGCCCTGAGTTTCAACTTTAAAGCCTCCAACAATTAATCCGAATATGAGGCCCTGATAGCAGGACTCTCCTTTGCCAAGTCCCTTAGTGTCGGCCAGATTTTGGTCCATAGTGATTCAAGGCTAGTAGTGAATCAGATACTAGGAGCCTACGAGGATAAGGATGAGCGGATGGACAAGTACCTCGAGAAGGTGAGATCATTGTTGAAGAGATTCAGAGAAGTGAAATTAAAGAGGATACCTAGGCTCGACAATGGCCGTGCTAATGCCCTTGCTAGGTTGGCCTCGGCGACTAGGACAGACATCAAGAGGATAGTCCCAGTGGAAATTTTTCTTCGATCAACTATTGAAGAGGCTGAGGGAATACTTGGCACTTGCCTGAATATTGCTAAGGAAGCTTCATGGATGGACCCTCTGATCAGATACATTAAAGAGGGGGAGATGCCAGAAGCAAGGCAAGAAAGGAAGAAGTTGAGATACAGGGCTGCAAAGTTCATTGTCATTGGGGACACCTTGTACAAAAAGGGATTTTTACTCCCCTTACTTAGGTGTGTGCACCCATCTGAAGTCTGTAAGACGTGCATGAAGGATCATGTTCAAGCCACATTGGGGGCAGGTCCTTAGCGAAGAGGGTGATCACCCAAGGGTACTTGTGGCCGACCGTGGGGAAAGATGTCGTGGCATATGTAAAAAAGTGTGACAAATGCCAAAGATTTGCCACCATACCTCACCAACCCCCATCAGCCTCTTACTTCCATTACATCCCTGTGGCCATTTCCAGTATGGGGGATTGACCTAATAGGACCCTTATCCAGGGCCATTAATAACTATCGGTTCTTCATCGTGCCATTGACTATTTTTCAAAATGGGTGGAGGCGGAGCCGATGGTAACGATCACAGAGCAGAAGACCTTTCAGTTTATATGGAAAACATTATATGCAGATATGGTCTCCCAAACACTCTCATCTCGGATAACGGGACTCAATTCAAGAATACATCTCTACAGAAGTACTGTCAAAGGGTGAATATCAAACAATTCTTCTCTACCCCAGGCTGACCTCGGGATAATGGGAAAACGGAAGTCACAAATAGGACGATCCTAGACGGGATCAAGAAGAGACTTGAGGAGGCAAAAGGAAGATGGGCTGAAGAATTATATGCCGTGTTGTGGGCCTACAGGACGACAGCAAGGACCTCTACTAGAGAGACCCCATTCATGCTAGCTTATGGCTCAGAAGCCGTCATCCCTACCGAGATTGGGTTTCCTACTCATAGGGTCCAAATGTATGACCCCCAGAGAAATACACAAGAGAGGAGACTCGACTTAGAACTGATTGAGGAAAGGAAGGAAGATGCTAAGATAAGGCAGGCCGCCTACCGGCAGAGGACTGCAAGGTTTTACAATCAGAGGGTGAAACAGAGACCAATTGCAGTGGGGGACTTGGTCCTCAAAAAGACTTGGCAGAAGACCAATAAGCTCCATCCTAATTGGCATGGCCCATATAGGGTCATCGATGAAGTCGTCCCTGGGACCTATAGACTAGAAAACCTAGAGGGGGAGCCCTTTTCCAACCCCTGGAATGCAGATCATTTAAAGAAATACTATCAGTAGTTTTGTAAAGTCCTATCGAACGACAGTTGTAATAGGTGTTGCTCCGATAGAACACTTAGAAATTTAATGAGAAATATCTGTGTTTCCTCTCATCTTGTGCTTATCAGTTCTAGTACGCTTGGAAACATCTTCAGAGGACGACCCTCGGCCTATAATGAGGGCCGATGGAGGGGGCGACCCCACCATTATCCTCAAGAAAGACGAGGGAAGACTTTGTTAAAAACCATTAATTTGGTAATTATAACCCTCGACCTATAATGAGGTCCAATGGAGGGGACGACCCCACCATTGTCCTCAAGAAAGACGAGGGGAGACTTTGTTAAAAACCATTAATTTGGTAATTATAACCCTCGGCCTATAATGAGGGTCAATGGAGGGGACGACCCCACCATTGTCCTCAAGAAAGACGAGGGGAGACTTTGTTAAAAACCATTAATTTGGTAATTATAACCCTCGGCCTATAATGAGGGCCGATGGAGGGGACGACCCCACCATTGTCCTCAAGAAAGACGAGGGGAGACTTTGTTAAAAACCATTAATTTGGTAATTATAACCCTCGGCCAATAATGAGGGCCAATGGAGGGGACGACCCCACCATTGTCCTCAAGAAAGACGAGGGAAGACTTTGTTAAAAACCATTAATTTGGTAATTATAACCCTTGGCCTATAATGAGGGCCGATGGAGGGGACGACCCCACCATTGTCCACAAGAAAGACGAGGAGAGACTTTGTTAAAAACATTAATTTGGTAATTATAACCCTCGGCCTATAATGAGGGTCAATGGAGGGGACGACCTCACCATTGCCCTCAAGAAAGACGAGGGAGGGGTCAGTGATATTGTTAAAAACATCATAATGAAAGTCACACGAGAGACAAAAACAAAAGATAGAGAGGCATTATATTACATTACAAAATGAAGATGTTCGTCTGATAAAGAGTACAAAAATATGAATTACACGAAGAGGGTATGGGCTACAGACACCCACCCTATTGAGAAATGTCAGAGGGCAAGGCCTCAACATCTATTGGGTATTCTTCTATGACCATGACAGGCCGAGCCTCAGACATGCCCGTGCCTTCGACATGCTGAGATTCCACTTGGGCTAGGGCTTCAGCAATAAGTGGATCGTCCAGTTGAACTGCCTCAAGAGAGGGGCGGACGGACGATACTGCATCAGCAAACTTAAGGACGACCCCCCGATAGGCCGTCCTAATCCCCCTCTCTAAGTACTCAAGATCGAAGCCTTGGAACTCGTCTGAGAGTTTGTAGGCCTCCACAGCATCGGCCTTTGCCTTCTCACTGCCTCAGATAGTTCAGTCTTTTGTTGAGCCCCCATGTTGGTTAAGGCCTCATCCCTCTCCTTAATAAGCAAGTCCTTAGCCGCCATGTCTGCATCATGTTGCCTCGCCAGCTCGTCCAGAACCCTTGCGTGTTCAATTCTGGCACTCTCTAGATCAGCCCTTGCAGTCTCCAGCTCCGTCTGTAAATAGACCTCGTGCTGGATGGTTCTCTCGGCTACATGGAATTTGTGTTGGTTCTCATCCATCCATTTAGTAGTCGAGGTAAACGCGCATACAGACTGCACATAAATAATAAACAGTTGTCAGGAGGCCGAGAAACAGTTAGTGAAAGAATATAATGCAACTAAGGGAATGAACGGAGAAAAAATACCTGAGCTAGGGCATGCAGACCATAGTCATACACTTTTCCTGGAGGCATCTTTGACAGAAATTCATAATCAGCAGCCGAGGGGGCTGAAAACATGGACGCCTTGGCTGCCCTTAGGTTTGCGATGAGGGAGGATGGATCAGCCTTCAGAAGCGCCAAGTTCTGGGACTAGAAGGCCCCCATGCTGGAAGAGGAACCAGCCCCCTCGGACGACTCTACCCTCATCCTCGTCCTTGAGTCCGGCCGAAGGTCATCAGGAGCTTCAGGCTCTTTCCTTTTGTGACTGTCAGCAGTCGGCTCAACAGCCATTGGCCGCATGACCCTCGTCTTCCTCGGAGCTTGCTGAGGCTCCTTGCCTTTCTTTTTGCCTAGACCTGATAGTAAACTGGGAGCAGTCATTTCCCAAAGTTGATCCGATATACTAGAGGGACGACCTGAAAGGAGGACGACACGTCAGAAAAATGCAGAGGCAAAGATGAAACACTTGAAGAAAGTAAAGAATATAAAAAATAAATATAACTCACATAGATTCCTTGCGGAACCGAGGGGTCATCAGATCTTCAAACTTTGCAAGTTCACCCCCTCTCCCTTGTCCTCTCAGATATTCAACTATGTCTTTCTCTTCCAGACTAAGTCTGAGGTCTGATATGGCCTTCATTTAAGGGTTAGACCATCTTCTGAGGACCCTCGGACCATCGACTACAGGTTGCGCTTCGGTGGAGAACTCCCATTCTCCAGAGACAAAGAAGAATCTCTTCATCCAATCGTGGTTGGAGGTTTGTGCCACTTGGAGAAGTTTTTTGTCAGACCTCCTCGCCCCCAGGTGATAGTACCCAGGCTATTTAGACGAGGAGGTGATATTGTAACAGGCCAAAAATACGTCGACCGAGGGCTCATCAGTGAAAGCATTCTTCCATAAGGAGATGTAGCTAAGGATCTTCCTCCAAGAGTTGGGAGGAAGCTGAGAGGGGGTAATGCCGAGGGCTGGCAAGATATCTACGACAGCAGGATGCAGAGGGAATTTGACACCAACCTTGAACATTTGTTCATATACTGCAACCTCTCCCTCTTCACCCTCGAAGACCCTCTCAGACTCAGAGGGAACCCTCATAGTTATGTCGGGGGACACTCCATAGGCATGCCTCCACAGCAAGAGGTCACGATCCCTAATTGAGGAGATATAGGACGAGGTATGGGAGGTGTCAACCTGGTCGACATTTGAGTCCTCACCCTCATCCTCTCTCCCCTCTACCTCGGCCTCATCACCTGTTAGAGACCTCTGGGGAAAATCCATCTGGAAGGCATGTGGAGATAGAGTAGTCACAGGGACGGCCTCAGAAGCAACCATACCCTCGGCCTATCAGCCTGGGCTTAGGTCAGACGCCTCGCCTCTCCTAGAAGGTCCAGTGCCAGTTGGCGACGATTCTCTCTCATCCATCTCTCTAGAATAACTCTCAACTGGACGAGAGGATGACCCACAAGACTCAGAAGTCTCAAATGGCTTTATTGTGGCAAGATGAATGGGGAAGATGGGCCGTACCCAATTAGGGTCGGCCCCTCGTCTTCTCTCCTCCTCTTCCTCTACCCATCTAATCTCTATGAAAAGTTTATCTCACAAGGATGGGAACTCCTCGGCTAAATTATAAAGCCTTCTAAGCATTAGAGGGGAGACCCTACACTTAGAAGAATTTGGGTAACCTAACTACAAACAAATATCACAATTGATCAGGGTGGACTTTTAGGTCAAAACTAAGGAATTGGAGGGTTTCCTACCAAGAATAATTCAAGAACATCTTACCGAAGGTCACACCGGAAAAGCTATGGAACAGCCTAAGAAGAATCTAACCCTATGAGCTTAAAATAGGAAAACAAACAGAAATGAAGATAAGGAACTAGGGTCAAGGTGTTACCTGAGGAGAAATGGCGAAGCTGCTAAGCTTGAAGGTTTAAAAACTATAAAAATGGCAAGAAGGCTGGGAGCTAGAGAGAGAGGGTTCAGGCGCGATGAAGAAGAAAAAAGAGAAACTTCAAAAATTTGTTTAAATACCTTGCCAATGAGTGGGCCCACTAACCAATACAGAGCATAGCCCACGAGAAGGGCATCATTAGGGCACAATGGCCCAGTCAAAGTGTGCAGCCGCCTTGCCTTGGAAACTGAAGTGACAATGAGTAACTGCCTAGGTGTCATATCAGCTTAACAGGTGTCACTCACCTAACTGATCATACACCCATCTCAATTACAACACTATCCCTCAGCCATCTCAACAATATCCATGGCTAAGGGCTGGGGGGTGATGGATATGCCTATATATATCCTCGGCCAGGTCGAGGGCACCCTCCAAACAGACGACCCCTCATAGGGACGACCCTTCATCAGGCTCCGGACGACCCCTCAGGGGGCCGACCCTTCATCAGGCTCCAAACGACCCCTCAGGGGGCCGACCCTTCATCAGGCTCCAGACGGCCCTCTGAGGGTACAACAATACGAGGCCCAAATTGGGCCAGACTCATTGCCGAAAGGAACTTTGCCCTCGGCCTCATATCAAAGGCCGAGGGTGACATCATCACAGCGTGTGGTTTGGGAGACGCGTGGAACAGTGCGCGTGAGGCTCACATGGCACGTGGGAAACCGTTATAACCAAATCACACCCTCACATGAGCGAATATTATGTCATCATTTGTCATCTACAGGTGTCAATAGGAGACTGGCCAAATGATCATTCACATGCACCCTGTATACTTGGGTGGTACACTACACCCCCCAAGACCTATATATACTTATCACCTACAACCCAACAGGGGGAGGATCGATGGATAATTCTAACCCTAGAAAAAACTCTACTTATACACAGTAGAAAGAGAAAATGAGCTTATGTGCATTGTATCCAAGGCCATTAGTGCCCATACTTAGTGGAACACACACACACTCACAGTGGATGTAGTCCAAATTGGCAGAACCACTATACATCATTTTCTTATTCCTCTTATACTCATCTCCTTCTACATACTTATACACTTACATCTCTATGGCTGCCATAGTTACTATAGTTTGAGCTTATCATCACTTATCTAGTGGTGCTAGATTTCAGCATCACCAATGATAGTGAATATAAAATTGATAGTCTTTCACAAACTCTAACCATCAACGTTGTCACATATTCAAATCCTTATGTGAAAATAAATATTTCAACGATTTGTGGTCCGTGAAAAGACTAAACTTCTCCCCCAGGAGGTAATGTCTCCTAACCTTCAAGGCAAATACCACTACAGCAAGTTCCATATCATGCACTGGATAATTCTTCTCATGGGGCTTTAGCTTGCGAGAAGCATAAGAAATAGCCCGATGCTCTTGATGTAACACACCTCCCAATCTTTACAGAGATGCGTCACTAAAGACCAGATAGTCCACCCCGGCCTCCGTAACGCAAATATTGGAGCATACGTCAACTTATCTTTCAACTCCTCAAAATCTAGTTAAAATAATCATCCCAAACAAACATCACTCCCTTCTGAGTCAGATTTATCAAAGGGCTAGCAATCTTGGAAAAACCCTTAATAAATCGGCGGTAATAGCCAGCGAAACCTAGAAAACTACGAATCTCAGTAGGTGTCGTGGGTTGACCCCATTCCCTCACCGCAATAGGTTTACTTAGATCTATTGAAATGACCTCGGTTGTCACAATGTGACCCAAAAACTGCACTTCCTGTAGCCAAAAACCACACATTTCAAACTTAACATACAATTGATGATCCCTTAACATTTGCAGGACCAATCGTAAATGCTTAGCATGGTCGGCTTCAGTCTGAGAATAGACTAGGATGTCATCAATAAACATGATAACCAATTGGTCCAGGAAGTCCCGAAACACTTTATTCATAAGGTCCATAAACACAGCAGGAGCATTAGTTAGCCCAAAAGTCATAATTAAAACCTCATAGGACCCATATCTAGTTAAGAACGCAGTTTTGGACTTGTCCTACTCTCGAATCCACAGTTGATGATACCCAGTACTCAAATCTATCTTAAAGAAGTACGACACTCCCCTTAGTTGATCAAACAAATCATCAATCCGAGGTAGTGGGTATTTGTTCCTGATGGTAACCTTGTTTAATTTCCGGTAATCAACACACAACCAGAGGGAACCACCTATTTTCTTCAAAAATAATACCGAAGCACCCCACGGCGACGTGATACACTTAATAAATCCCCTCTCTAATAAATTCTAAATATGATCCCTTAACTCCCTCATTTCCACGGGAGCCATACGATACGGAGCCCTATCAACCGGTAGCGTTCCCGGTGCTAAATCAATCACAAACTCAATATCCCAACTTGGAGGGAAACCCGATATCTCCTGAAAAACATCCTCAAAGTCTCTAACAATGGGAATCGAATCTAGGTAATCGACTATATCATAAGAAGTCTCCTCCGCAATGCAATATAAATACGTGTTCAAACTTCCCTCCGAAAGAGGCATCGCCACTAGAAACATCTCTTGCCCCGGGAATGGCAAAGACTATGCTCTTCCCATAACAATTTACTATCGCACGGTGTTTCACTAACCAATTCATACCCAAGATAATATCATACCCGACCATATCCAGGACGAGTAAATCGGCTTCAAAACATAAATCACCAAGGTTTATTTCTACTCTTTTACAAAAAAAGAAAATGAGTGAACCATCACCCATGGAGGATTCGACACTAGTAAAGGTACTTTCTGCAGACTTAATTAACTTCGTCGATTGAGTAAAACTTCTATAAATAAACGAGTGCGTTGCACCCGTATCAAACAACACACAACCCATATACCTATGAATGGGAAACTTACCTCAAAAGATGGTGCCGCGTGCAAGGATGAAGGAAGTAAAGCATCCTGAATATAATAAACACGCACATACTGTAGTTGTCCCTGTTGTAGAGGGACGGCTTGAATAGGCACGGGTGGCGATATATGTGCTTACTGATGCTGAGGACCCCTAGGCAACTGTCCCCCAATCAACTGCGGGCAAGTTTTCTTAAAGTGATCCTATTCCCACATTAAAAAAACGGCCCACCATATTCTCCGAATAATGACCCCTATTATTTTGAAACTTCCCCAAGCCTTGGCCTGAATGGCCTCGATCCCCATTATTACCCCGGCCTGCCTGGTCGGGCTGGCCCACCTGTTACTGTTGTTGTTGATGGGCACCCTGACTGTGCCTGAAACCGCTCCCATCAAAATTAAAGCCCCTAAAATGTTGTCACTTGGACAAATCCCCTTACTGGGTATCCCTTTCCTTTTGCTTTCTTCCCGACGATTGAGATGAGGGTAGTGCCCCACCAATACCATTTCCTCCTTGTTTACTAGGTTGCCCCGACACTGAAACCTTCTTACTTCCTTGCACATGTAGATGATGATCTTGGCAATGAAGAAATGTGGCATTCATCACATGACCAAATGTTTGTAAAGATGTATTTCCCAGCAAGTGTTGTCGTATTCTCCAATGCAAACCTCCAATAAACTTTGATATCCTCCTTTATTCTCGAATCACTTCATCTGGCACAAAGCTTGCTGGACGAGGGAATTCCTCCTCATACTCTGTAACTGAACGATCTCCTAGAACAACATCTTGGAGTTTCCTCCTCATCTCCTTTTGGACTGCGGGAGGAAAATGCTTCCGGTCGAACAAAACCCAAAAATACGATATAGACATAGTATCTCTTTGTCATGGCGTGGTCACTGACTCCCATCGGTGTAAAGTAGATCCTACTAGTTTGAAAGTGGTAAGGATTTTATTTCGTTCCTCACTACAATCTACCATTCGGAGATGACACTGCATGTACTTCTTCCATTGGTTTGCTACTATTACATCAGACCCACCCTGGAATTCTGGGGGGTGACCTTTCAAGAAAGATTCTCTTACTCTATACCACGGGAAAGGTCCCACATGGGCTTGCACTTCCTATACTATCGGTTGTTGGGATTGAGGGAACTGTTATTAGCCCTTACAACATTAACTGTCTGGGCGGCAATATTAGCCACTTCCGCAGCATTTATCGTTCCTTGCTGTGGTGGGGGTTCTACATTATCTTCTACAACTCCATTTCTCCTCGCTAGGCGACCTCTTTTAGGCAGCATCTGAGACAAAGAAACAACGGAATAAGAATACAATTTAAAAATAATTTATCTTTGTAAAAGATCACAAGCATACACAAACAAAACAGTCCTAACATTAGGGCTCTATATCAAAGAACGCTATAGTAGAACGTGATAAGTCCGCATAGATCCTAAGGACTCTAGAACATAATGCTCGGATACCATCTGTGATACCCCGCTTATTAAAATAAGAGGTGGCCAACCCGATACTCCAATAATTAAAGGAATCATAGATGGTCCATTCTTAGCATTACTGTCGTGAAAATATTAATACGAGATAAGCATCAATTATTTTAGAAAACGGATGTCAAATAAAATTTTGTAAGTTTAAAGAGAATTATTTAGACAATCCAAATTGAAAAGAAGGTGGATATAAATAAAGACAGACAATAATACAACAGTCATAAAAAACATAATAACCGAATAAGCTGTCGGTTAACAAACCATTACAAGCAGGTTACACCAGTATTACAATATATATCGCAATATATAAGTAAATACAAAACTTGGGCAACACGCCCAAATGTTTATACTGATCATAACTAGAATGCATAAAAGATAGAGGCGTCTATAACAAATATCCTACAACATTCGCAAAAATGTTATAGCTCCTAGACACTTGGATAGAAAGGTCAATACGGGCGTCCTTACGATGGAGCACCTCGGCGTAAAATAGAATCCATAAAAAACAAAGAGATAGAAATGGGTCAGGGACCGGTTTGATATGATAAACATGCGATAAAATGTATGACAGTTACGAATATATAGCAACAGGAATAAACTTATCTCACCCTTCACAAATAAGAATAATCCTCACCTCTCATCTAAATGCACCACCTCGCGCAATATCATTTACAATGATGAGTATTCAATAATGCAAGAGAATATAATTCAATTTAAACTTCATAAGATTTCTTTTCAGTTTTACACAATATAACTTCACAGTTCCATTTCTCATTAGGAAAATTTATTCCAAAGAAATGGATTTATAAAATGCTTTACCATTTATAAAGTACTGTGGCGACAATTATTATGCAACACAAATAGATAAGAGAAACGCAATCACCAAGTAAGAATAAGGAATGAAAAATGACAATCACACAACAAAGGATATACGTGGTTCAACAAAGATGCCTATATCCACGGTGGTGCAGTCAGTATTATTTCTATGTTCTTCGGAGAGTGATTATAGAGAATACAATGTGTCCCTTGCCCCGGAACTAGGGTTTTTATTTCAGTAAGTGGGGGTGTTGGACTCCCCCATATTTTCCATCTCTTCCTAGAACCTCTCTTAATGGAAAAATGGGAAGAGACTAAATCAGAATCGGTTAAGACATGGAGGGTCTGGACTTTGGGCCGCCATAAATGGGCAACTCGTCCAGGCCCATTATTCTAATTTCGAGTACCCACAATTGCCCCTAAGTTTGTTGGGCCATGTTTGGGATCAATAAATTTAAATGATTTGTCATAATGGATCCTTTTTACTCCGTGCAACTTTTCCCAAAGTTTGAGGACTAATTCTGGTGGCACCCGCTTCGTGGCCTGTGCACTATGATTAGCAATATTTAAAGGTTTTCTAGAGCAGCCATTTTTTGATCGTCGTTTCAACCTTCTCAGCATTCTTCCATTTCCTGTGAGCTCTAGCGATTCACACTCTCTTCTCTCAATCTACATTCTTATCACTTCCATGTTATTTGGGCTCGTGATTCTTCATCGTTCGAGTCGAACTTTCATCTTGTAAGTCTCATATGCCTTCTCTTTGTATTTTCTCTTTGAATTTGTAGTTTTCTTGGGTTTCCCAATGGCAAAGATTGGTAATAGGTCGGTGTCTGAGTTTAGGAAGTTTTATAACATCCTAGAGTGGGTAGAGATTGAGTGTGTTCCTCCCCCTAGAAATATTAGAGACATAGAGGGTGCCCATTGGATCCATGTTTTAATGCTTTCCCAAGGGGGACTTACTTTTCCTCCCAACGACATGTTCTTTCACTTCTTTGGTTACTTCAATATTGTTCCTGCACATTGTTCGCCCAATGTGTGGAAGATAATTAATGGAGTCCATAGAATCAATCAGTTATATGGTACCAAGTTAGGGCTTGTCGAGGTCTATTTTTGCTACTCCTTTTCTCAAACTAGTTCTGGTGTTCTCTATCTCAAAGCCAGGAGCCCTGACAGGGTATTGGTAGTAAACCTACATGATTTCCATGAGGATTATTGGCAAGAGGGTTTCCTTGCTAGAAACTGGCAGTTTTCTCCCCAGTCTGAAAGGTCAAGGGCTGATAGGTTCTCTGTTCCCTTTTATGGAGAAGAATACATAGGTAGACTTTGCTCTGTTCTTTTAATTTTTGTTGATTTGTGATATTTTTAATTTTTCTTTATTCTTTCTTCAGTGAGGTCGAAGAACTTGGAACCTGCTCTCAGCAAGGTTCGTCTCTCTGAATTGGTCAAGGCGTGGAATATCAGGGAGACCTTAGCTGATAGTGAGCATCCCCGGTCCGCTGCTTCTTTACGTGAATATAAGAACGTTGGTTCTAGTTTTATAGCGAGGCCGGTAGATAGTATCCCTGAGTTTGATACCTCTAAAGAGATTGCTACTGATCCTATTCAGTTGGACGAGGAGGAGATCAGTTCTGAGAGTGATATCGTAGGTGGTGCTGAAGGCAACTTTGGTGAAGGGAGCTCCGGTGGTAGTAGCTCTTCTGATTCGGATGAAGTCTCTAAAGATCGAGAATCTTCGATCACATCTAGCAATTCAAACGAGGAGATGGTTCCTCCAAGGAAAAACCTTATTCGGGATAATAATGATGATGATCACGTGCTCCTCGCTCAGAGGTCAGAGAAGCAGAAGTCCAGTGCTGGGGTTGTAGCTACTGGCTCTCGATCTTCTACTCAAGAGTAAGAGAGGAAGAGGAAAGAGGGAGGGAAAAAAGGAGGAGGAAAGAAAGAAGATGGAGGAGAAGAGGAGGATGGAGGAGGATGGAGGAGAGGAGGAGAATAGAGAAGGATAAAGAGTAAGAGAGGATAAAGATGGAGTCAAGGACGAAGGTTGGGCAAGATTTAGTCCCGGTGTCTGATTTGCCCGAAGTAGCCTCTGTTTCCATTTCCCCTCAACTGGCTCCTGCGCTGCTCGAGAGGGATGTTCTTCTAGCAGATCACCAGAGGGCGCTGGGGTCTGATTAATTAGCCCTACAAGCTAGCCAGAGGCTAGCCCTGTTAAGATCTTTTCCATTTTCTAATGCTTTAACAAGTTTTGGCTATTTCTCCTTCCTGATCTCTTCTTTGTTTTTGGCAGTTTGTTACTGACTTCGTCGTGCTCTATCGCTCTCGCAATGAGCTGGTGAGAAGGAATAGCGAGCTGGAGCAGTAGAAGGCTGCTTTGGAAGTGAGGGGTACTCAACTGGAGCTTGATTTAAAGACTACTGACACCGCCCGAGTTTCCTCTGACCTGGCCCTCGTCCATTCTGATCGAGAGAGGGATGCGACGGTTAAGGGGTTGAACGAGCTGAGGCAGGCCTATGACCTGGTCTACTCAAGCAAGCTAGCTGTCATAGATGAGAACAAGGTGCTGACCGAGCAATTAAAGGAGAAAGAGTCCCAGGCAGCCATCATCAAGGAAGACTCATATAACTTCGGGTGGACTGCTGCCTATGAAGACGCCGAGGTTCAGATAGGATACATCAACCGTCTAAACTTCAAGAAGGGTTGGAATAAGGCCCTCCTAGCTGTTGGTGTTATGCTGACTCCCCTTTGTTCGATGAGCATGACCCGAGCTCGAAACCGACTATAGATGAAGAAGCCCCTGCCCCTACTATAGAAGGCGTTGACCCTGTCTCCCAAATGTTTCCTATCGAGGTCGTTCCTGCTCAAGCGACAGAGGTTTTCCCTACTGAGGGGGATGCTTCTACTGTCGCTGATAAGGGGAAGCATCCATCTACCTCTGGGCAGCCTGAGGTTGCTAATTAGTTATCATCTAGGGTTACTTTTTGTATCTTTGTTTGTAACTTTTCTTTTTACTGCTCGATGTAGTTTAACCCTTATTAATGAAAAGGTTTCTTTTTCCCAGTGCACTGATTTGTCTTTCTTTTCGATGCCCTCTTATGTCTTGTAGTTGATTGATGTAGAAGAGTATATTCCTGCCACATCTCAATTGGGCAGGACTCTTGGTCCCAATGCAAGTCCTTAGGTTCGCCAGGCCTTTGTTAGGCTTTGCAAATCTCTTAGGTCATGGAATCAAAAGTATAAGGATCAGTCTGAGCTTATAGCCAAGATGAAGGACAGGCTCCAGGAGTTGGAAGAGATTGGCGCTTCAGTGCAAGAAGAGGTGAATGCACTGAGAACAAAGCTTCTCGATGCTTCTGAGATCAACCAGGTTGGGGAAATGCTTTAGGAGGAAAATGAAGCTCTAAGGAAAGAGGCCTCGCGTCTTAGGGAGCATGCGCCGAGCACCACTCCTGTAGTACTGCAAGGCTCTTCATCGTCGCGAGCTAGGGCTGGCTCGAGCGACGTTTCTCCTGTACTGCAAGGTTCTACTTGTCCATCCATTCTACGAGCTGGTAGGAGCACCAGGCGTTCAGATAGGGAAATAAAAGAGCTTCGCAATGATGTCCAGCGAGCATATGTGATTTCTGCTGGGCTTTAAAGGGATGTTACTCGACTGTAGAACCTGTTTAAAAAAGGACCTCGACGAGTATGGGTCGGCGGTTAAGACCAGGGTTGGCTAGATGCTCCGACGAGGCTGACAGAATTTGAAGATCTTGCCTTCATTAGGGGGTGGTTGAGTTCTTTGAAGGAGATGAAAGTTCCAAGGACCTCAATGCTCTGGTATCGCCATGAAATATCTCCTTCCACTCGGATGCCCAATCCCTTCCGGAGAGATGATCAGTGGATACCCATCGATGCCATCCCTCGACAGCTATTGGACTCGGTTGCTAACGAAGCCGAGGAAGAGTTACTCTGTGTATTTTGTATTGAAGTGATGTTCTGTCAATGTTTTGGGCGAGCTCGCCGACTAAACATGTATTGTACTTGTTGTAAATATGGTGGATTAATATAAAATTTATGTTTTTGGCTAATTTTGCTGACTAAACAAGTGTATTATATTCTCCATATTCTCTTTCCTTTATGATCTCTAAATTTGTATTATTACGCAAGTTTCCTTCTAGTCCAGTATACTATCGAGATACCATTGTGCACCACTTTACCTTTTAGGTCGTGCCGTCACACTCCCTTAGGCCTAAGTGTGACAATTGGTGAGTACACACCTGGTGTTGGATCCTCTATCCGATCAGGATTTTATTCAACCAAAGATGGTTTGGCAACCAGTTTTAATTTGGCCATATTGCCTAAGGATCTCCTGCAGGGCTTCTTATATTTCCAGGGGCAATGCTAAGTGGTCTTTCTTGTTTTATAACAAAAGCCCGAGGAGGGTGATTTCCCTTCTATGGTGTAATGATCAATGTGCCTGTCATTTGGAAAAGGTGTGTGATAAAGCTTATATAACTGTTACTCATTAGAACATAGCCGTTAAATAGCTTTCATTAATGACAAGGAAAATGAACTACTAGTTTCACAACAAAAGCATAAAAGAAGAATCTAAAAATAGAATTTCTTGAGATTGGTTGTGTTCCATGCTTGGAGGATTTCTCTGCCTTCCATCGTTTCTAAGTGATAGGTGCCTTGCAGATTATCTCTTGTTATCTTGAATGGTCCTTCCCAATTTGGCCCTAGCTTGCCCTCTGATGGTTTCATTGTGCTGCCCAAGACTTTCCTTAGGACATAGTCCCCAACTCGGAATGTCCTTGGGTTGACCCTCTTGTTATAATGCCTTGCGAGATATTGTTGATAGCTCGCTAGTTTTACTAGGGATAGCTCTCGGCGCTCGTCGGCTAGGTGGAGCTCAGCTAGCAATGCCGCATCATTATGGCCCTGGTTGACAAGGCTGGACCTTATTGTCGATCAGTCGGCTTCTAATGGGATGACTACTTCCATTCCATATGTCAACGAAATGGGGTCTCCCCTGTTGCTCGTCGTGGATTGGTTCGATAAGCCCATAGAATATATGGTAATTCATTCACCCACGCGCCTTTGGCTCGCTCTAATCGATTTTTTAATCGGTCGATCACAGTTTTATTGGAAGCCTCGGCTTGGCCATTGCTCTAAGGATAGGCCACCGAGCTGAAATGGTGTCTGATTCCATGTTCTTTACAGAAACTCTGAAAATATCCACTCTCGAACTGCGTTCCATTATCGGTGATGATGGTTCTGGGGATGCCAAAATAGGTGATTATATTTCTCCATACGAACTTTATCATATCTGCATCTCAGATGTTTGCTAGGGGTTCTGCCTCGATCCATTTGGTGAAGTAGTCAGTCGCGACCAGCAGATACTGGCAATTGCCGATGGCGGTAGGGAGTGGTTCTACGATGTCCATCCCCCATTGGGCGAACGGCCATGGGCTAGATAATGATTTTAGGTTGCTAGCAGGTTGGTGGACCATAGGAGCGTGAAGCTAGCATTTCAAGCATTTGCGGACATACACCGCAGAGTCCATTTGCATATATGGCCACCAATAGCCCTCCTTCATTGCTCGAAAATCCAGAGATCTTCCTCTAATATGGCTTCCATAGATTCCTTCGTGAAGCTCATGTGTAACGTTTTCTCCATCCTTTGGGTGAACGCATTAAAGGTAGGGACCAAAAAATGATCTCTTGTATAGCTTGCCCTCAGGAGATAAGTGAAAGCGAGCAGCTTTGAGTCTTATCTGGTGAGCAGTCTTCTTATCATCTAGAAGTGTGCCATCCTTCAAATAGTCCCTTAATGGGTCCATCCAGCTGGGTGCAAATTCAATTCGGAGCATCTGCTCCACGCTTGGTAGTTCGCTATTACGGTTAATGCTCGGGTGAGAGAGGAAATCGATGGGGATTATCCTTTTTAACTCGGAATCGATTACTGAGCTTAGGGCTGCTAGGGGATCAGCATGGATGTTCTTCCCTCTAGGAAATTGCTGGACATTGATCTCTTCGAAGCTCACCATCAGCCTTTTTACTAAGGCGAGGTACGCTGCCATTCTTTCATCTTTTGCATTGTAATCTCCACTTATCTGTTTGGAGACTAATTGAGAATTGCCGAACACCTGTAAATGCTTTGCTCCCAAAGTTTGCGCCTTCTGGAGGCTGGCTATTAAGGCTTCGTATTCTTCTTCGTTATTGGAGGCTGCAAATCCAAGCCTTATTCCTTGTTCAATGATTGTATCCTTTGGACTAATGAGGACAATGCCTATACCTTCCCACTTTGAGTTGGAGGTTCCATCACCGAATAATTTCCAGGTTTCCTTTATTGCGTTGTTCCCCTTTTGTCTTGTTGGTGGAGGTTGGTTGGAAGGATGTGAACTCAGCTATGAAATCAGCAAGGATCTACCCCTTGATTGCGTTTCTTGGATGAAATTGGATATCAAATCGTCCGAGCTTGACTGACCATTTAGATAGTCTGCCCGACAAATCTACCTTCCTCAGGATTGCTTTAATGGGGTGTGATGTAAGGACGATTATAGTGTGGGCTTCAAAATAGTGCTTCAGCTTCCTCGAAGCCACTACTAGTGCAAAGGCGAGCTTCTACAGTGGTAGGTACCTCTGCTCGGCATCTAGTAGGGTCTTTCTCGCGTAATAAACGGGGTGCTGGATTCCTGTAACTTCGCACATTAATGCAGAACCGACAGTGTGGTTGGAAACGGAGATGTACAAGTACAAAGGATTTGCTTCCTGTGGTATGACGAGCAGTGGTGGGGAACTGAGGTAAACCTTGAGTTCGTCCAGTGCCCTGTAATAACCCGCGTAATTTTTAGGATATTTTCAAAATAAAGAGGAAAAATAAAGTTTTTGATAAAATTATTTCTATTGCTCAAATATATTGGTTATTATTTTTAAAGGCGAGAATTTCAAACGGTTTCGAAAATGGAGTTAAAACGGATTTTAAAATGATTTTTAAATGTTTTTAACTCTTGGAATTCTAAGTCGGCGAACATTAAGTAATTTTCAAGAGTTGTTTTCACTTCCAACTCTTCATTTCTTTGCCTTATTTAAAGGAGTCTTTTGTATTCGAACTCTTCATTTCTTTGCATTATAAAAGGAAGTCGTGGGCAACCCTTTTAACCTAGTTTTGGCACAAATTTTGGCAGCAAATATATTTTATATTCCTCTTCTTTTTATATACACATTGGCCCTTGAGATTTGTGAGTTCCAACCTTAGATTAAAGGTGTTCTTAGGGCTAATTTGTTGGAGGTTCTTGGAGGAGATTTTGTAGATATTTTGTGTTGATCTTGATGATGTGATTGTTGGTTTCTCATCACGGTTTGAGGTATGGGGTTTTACACAATATGCTCCTTAAATCTCGTGAGCGTCATTCTCTTTGAATTCTTGTTTAATTGAACTCATATTTGAATTGATAAATTCATTGAAATCTGGAAAATAATTGTTGAAACTATTTTGATTCATGTGGTATCATTATATTGTTAATGAGCACGTTGTCATGAGATTTTAATATGGCACGGATGTTGAGTACCCACTAAAATACCTATTCCCGGGCTATGGCTTGATAAAGCATATGCGAATGGGGTGAGGCCTGGTGACCCGGTTAAAGTGTTGTTGAGAAATTATAATGATGAAATGCTATTGAGATTTTCATTTTGATTTGAATATCCGTACTCGTGTTATTACGTTTTATTCATCGCTAACAAATATTTGTTGAGCATCTTTCTTATCGTATTGTGTACTTCCCCATATTTTCTTTTAGTGGCAGGTTAGTGCGGATTTTAGGGCGCTATGGAGATTGATTTTAGCGAGGATTGTTTGGGAAAGATATATATTATTTTGATGTATAGAGATTTGGAGATTTGTATTTTATATTCATGTTAGATAGTTGTACTTTTAATTCAATAGATTTGGTATTTAATTTGAAGAGATTGAGATTTGTAGTTTCTCTTTTGTTGTTGTGGGACTTAGATGCTCTATACCTTGTGATTTGTGGATTTGGATTTATTTTATCGCATTAGCGCTCTGTTCTCTCTCCCCAGGCGGGCGGGGTGTTACAAATGGTATCAGAGCTTAGGTATATGGCAGCCCTCAGGGGTTGAGTTTTGGGTTCATTGCGTGGTTAGCAATTTTTGGAGATAAAAAATTTTAGGTGAAATTCGTGATAGGCATCTAGATTAGATGTGAGGAATTTATTTTTGGAGATGAAATTATTTTTGGAGATTGTTGGCCTGATTTTGAGAGTTTGGCATTTGGCGAATTTCGAGGGCGAAATTCCATTGTTAGTGGGGAAGTGTAATAACCCGCGTAATTTTTGGGGTCTTTTCAAAATAAAGAGGAAAAATAAAGTTTTTGATAAAATTATTTTTATCGCTCAAATATGTTGGTTATTATTTTTAAAGGCGAGAATTTCAAACGGTTTCGAAAACGGAGTTAAAACAGATTTTAAAATGATTTTTAAATATTTTTAACTCTTGGAATTCTAAGTCGGCGAACATTAAGTAATTTTCAAGAGTTGTTTTCACTTCCAACTCTTCATTTCTTTGCCTTATTTAAAGGATTATTTTGGATTACAACTCTTCATTTCTTTGCATTATAAAAGGAAGTCGTGGGCAACCCTTTTAACCTAGTTTTGGCACAAATTTTGGCAGCAAATATATTTTATATTCCTCTTCTTTTTATATACACAATGGCCCTTGAGATTTGTGAGTTCCAACCTTAGATTAGAGGTGTTCTTGGGGCTATTTTGTTGGAGGTTCTTGGAGGAGATTTTGTAGATCTTTTGTGTTGATCTTGATGATGTGATCGTTGGTTTCTCATCATGGTTTGAGGTATGGGATTTTACACAATATGCTCCTTAAATCTCGTGAGTGTCATTCTCTTTGAATTCTTGTTTAATTGAACTCATATTTGAATTGATAAATTCATTGAAATCTGGAAAATAATTGTTGAAATTATTTTGATTCACGTGGTATCATTATATTGTTGATGAGCACGTTGTCATGAGATTTTAATATGGCACGGATGTTATGTACCCGCCAAAATAACTATTCCCGGGCTATGGCTTGATAAAGCATATGCGAATGGGGTGAGGCCTGGTGACCCGGTTAAAGTGTTGTTGAGAAATTATAATGATGAAATGCTATTGATATTTTCATTTTGATTTGAATATTGTTACTCGTGTTCTTACGTTTTATTCATCGCTAACATATATTTGTTGAGAATCTTTCTTGTCGTATTGTGTACTTCCCCATATTTTCTTTTAGTGGCAGGTTAGTGCGGATTTTGGGGCGCTATGGAGATTGATTTTAACGAGGATTGTTTGGGAAAGATTTGTATTATTTTGATGTATAGAGCTTTGGAGATTTGTATTTTATATTCATGTTAGATAGTTGTAATTTTAATTCGAGAGATTTGGTATTTAATTTGAAGAGATTGAGATTTGTAGTTTCTCTTTTGTTGTTGTGGGACTTAGATGATCTATACCTTGTGATTTGTGGATTTGGATTTATTTTATCGTATTAGCGCTTCATTTGCTCTCCCCGGGCGGGCGGGGTGTTACATGCCCACGAGCAATCTTGGTTCCATTCTACAGTTTTGTTTCCCTTTAGAAGCTGGAAGAGAGGCTTGCTCTTCTTGGAGGACTTTGAAATGAATCGATTTAAGGCAGCGAGCATACCGGTGAGCTTCTATAAGCCCCGAATCGTGAGAGGAGGTTGTATCATGTTTATTGCATCAATCTGGTCTGGGTTGGACTCGATGCCTCTCTTACTGACCAAGTACACAAGAAATTTTCCTGACTAGACACCGAAAGAACACTTGCTCGCATTAAGTTTCATTCGGTATTTCCTGAGGATTTCGAAGGTGCTTGTTAGGTCTGAGAGGTGGTCTTCTTTCTTCTTGCTTTTAACGATCATATCATCGATGTAGACTTCCATGGTGTCTCCCATTTGACCCTTGGACATCTTGGTGACCAGCCACTGGTAGGTTGCCCCTGCATTTTTGAGTCCGAAGGGCATGACCTTGTGGCAGTATAGTCCGACTGAGGTGATGAATGATGTTTTGTCCTGGTCTGTGGCATACAGAGGGATATGATGATACCCGGAGTATGCGTCCAGAAAACTCATTCTCTCGTGAGCTGTAGTAGCGTCTACCAGTTGATCAATTTTTGGGAGTGGGAAACTGTCCTTAGGGCATGCTCTGTTGAGGTCGGTGAAGTCGATGCAAACTCTCCACTTCCCGCTACTTTTTGGAACTACTAATGGGTTGGATAACCATTCGGGGAATTTCAACTCTCGTATGGATCCTCATCCAGCAGTTTTTCTACTTATTTTCCACGGCTTTTGTTATCTTGGGTGCAGTTCATCGTGCCTTCTACATGATTGGTTTAAAGGTGGGATTGACGTGCAACTGATGACAAACCATAACGGGATCAATTCCAGGCAGCACATATGGTTCCCAAGCGAAAACATCTAGGTTGCGTCTCAGCAGAGTTGTCAATTCCTTCTATTCCTGGTCAGTGGGAGAGGCTCCAATCAAGAAAACTCTATTACTGTCTCTATCTCTAGCTGTAACCTCTACCAAGTCTTCAACGACCCATTCAGAGGGGAGGAGACTGGTCTCCTCTACTCCAGGTCTTCCGTACTTTAATTTCTATTTAGAAGGTGTCAGGCCTTCTTATTCTTCAACTTTCTCACTGGGTTGATCGGCCTTCTTCTCTGGCCTTGGTGGGATGGCTGCAATAAAGCACATTCTTACCATTGCTTGATTATCGTGGATCTCCATTACTCCTCGCTCGGTTACATACTTGAGTTTCTGATGGTTGGTCGAGGAGACTGCCTTCATCGCATGTAACGATCCCCTGCCGAGGATGGCTTGGCATGGCGAGTCGATGTCAACCACCAAAAACTCAATCATCCGGGAGACATTTCCCCCGCGTACTGACAGTACAATATTTCCTAGAGGCATTGTTATTTTTCCAGCGATGCCAACTAAAGGGACAGTAGCTTCCTTTAGGTCGGCGACGCTTAACTTCAATTTTCTGAATAGGTCGAGATACATTACCTCAGACGAGCTTCCTTGGTCGACGAGTAACTTGTCGACGTCAAAGTTAGCCATCCTGAGGGTAATGATAAAAGCATCGTGATGTGGGGTTCTCACTCCCACTATATCTTCATCTGTGAAAACAATATGCTTATTATAGTTGACGTCATCTGCTCGTCGACGCTTTCCTGATTGTGACTTCGCTGGATCGATCTGAAAAGCTTTCATCACTATTGTAAGCTTCTTCATCTCCATTCGAGCTGAATTTCCTCGGATCTGCTTGGCATCAGATGCCCCATGAATTACCGCGAACTCATGTCCAGCATCATCTTCAAGCATGTTGTCAGGTCTCGCCTCTCTATTGGCAGCCTCTTTCTCTGCCTTCTTCTCCACATAGTCGTTCAAATGCCCGGTTAGGACTAGATCCTCGAGGTGAGACTTAAGGGCCTTGTAATGCTCGGTCTTATGTCCCCCCCCTCTTTATGAAAAGCACATCTCAGCGCGTTGTTTCTTTTTGAGGGATCTCCCCCCATTTTCCTGGGCCACTTGATGAATGGTTTGTCTTTGATTTTCGCGAGAATTTTATAAATTGGTTCTTAGAAGACGATGTTGACCTCCTGAAATGCTCTTGACACATCATTTTTGCCTCCGTTCTTGGGGCCATTTCTTCCCCCGTTCTTTCCTCCTTTCTTCTGGTTCTCAGTTTTGTCACTGCCTTTGGCAGCGAACTTAGTTCGACCGTTTTTTGCTATGCCGAGGTGGGTTACATCTTCCACCTTGGCATACTTCTCGATGCGGGCCATTAGGTCGTCGATGGTTATGGATTCTTTATTTGTCAAGGATAGGTATAGAAGAGAAGAGCTAGGTATCCCAATTTTGAAAGAGGCCACTTCCACTTGCTCCGAACAGTCCTCGACCTCGTTGAACAATGCCCAGTACCTCGTCGCGTAGTCTCGGAAGGTTTCTTGGGGTGTCTTTTTCATTATCAGTAGGGAATCCATCCTTTTGGGATGGGAGCTACTAGTAATGAATCGGGCCATAAAGAGATGGGCCAGGGATTTGAAACTTCTGATGGACTGGTGGTTGAGACTTTCGAACCATTTCTTATCCACGTCATGCAGGCTCGAGTGGAAAATTCGACACATTAGTGCGTCTCGATTGTTCCAGAGGGTCATGGCCTGTCGGTACTGCCTGATGTGATCAATGGGATCAATCTTACCATCATAAATTTTGAAACTTGGAATGGCAAACTTCTTGGGGGCTTCTTCTTCCTCAATTTCCCTCGAGAAGGGTGATTTCATCTGAGTTTTGAAAGCTCGCCTAGAGAGTTCTCGGGTCGATCTGGTACCATGATGGGAAGGATGTTTATCCATCTCCCTTCGAACCAGATTTCGTATGTTCTCGTTGCTGCGATCCGGGCTTCTGTGGTTGCGAGCTAGTCGTAGTTGCTCGAGCAGGTCATCCTCTGACTCATTTCCCTCGGCCCTCTGGGATTCACGCTTGGGGCTCCTTCCTCGGCTGCGATACTTGCTCGCCTGAGGGCTAGGATTGTGGTACAAACATTTATTCGTACTACGATGGATCTCTCTCTCTCCATTCTTTCTAATATTCTTTTGAGGCGAGCGTCTGTGACACCCCGACTAATTAAATACCGGGTAGCTACTCCTTTATTAAATTAGTTCAAAATGCCAAGTTGGCTCAGTTAATAGCATCACTGTCGAAAACATTTTTATTATTACTAACCACCTAGTATTTAAAAAGTAAGTGCCAAATTTTATTTAAAGTTTGATTAACATGCAACAAGTGTAATAAAGAGTAATAACACCATTCACCATAATGAAGTAGATAGAATAACCATCACATAACGTAAATAAAGTCTGGAGGAAAACTTCCTCACTACAATCCCACATCTGAAATAAGTAAACCGAAAACTAAAACAGTACATGCCAAAGTCTGAAAACTGTAATGGAAATGTAACTCTAATAGAAATGGGCAACATGCCCTACAACTGATAGATAATAAATCTGGAATCCAAGCGATAGAAGCGTCTACAAGAAAATCCCTGTAGCTTCCACAAACAGCTACAGCTTGTCACCTGAATGAGTATCCTATGCATGGTGTCCTTGTGGCTGGGCACCTAAAATGGTTTTAAAAAGAAAATAGATTTGAAAAGCAAATGGGTCAGAGCCCGAATGTGGAGTTATATTTTAAAAACCTGCAAGTGCTTTAAAAACATTTAAAACATTATATGCAAAGTACATGTTAGGACGTTCACTCACATGATATTCTCACCTCTCCTCTAACTGTGCACTCCTAACGTAAGTACCCATCTATAACGATACAAACCACTAGCTAAGTGCTATTCTATCTAGCTAGACTGCTATAGGTCCTACCCTTATTACTCGGTTCTATTAACATTATAACGCTCGTAATTAAGTAGGGGTTTAACATAAACCCAGATGCTCAATATATAACACTATCAGTTAACTCGTTATATTTCTCTAAACAATACCGTAATTATATTCACAACATTAACATGAAGATTCCCATTAATTAAGTGTATATTAATCATCACATAAATATACAATACAAGCACCCCGAGAACTAAGCTGTGGTGCACACATACTCTTCTATCCATCCCGGTACATCACGTACATAAGGATTACATATTCCGAATCTCTCACGAATAGTTCACAGATAACAACATCACAAATAATGGAGGCGAACACAGTCACATCACATAGGTCACGCACATACCTACGCTCCTACGATCAGTGGACTTATTAATATCCCAATAAGTCTTTCTATGACCTATGTTCATCAAGGTAACCAGTCTAAATCCGGGAAACACAAGGATTAGAGGGCCCTAAGTGAACGCAAACCTCCCGTGATAGCAAGTATGGTAGGTATGTCATACACACAATTCATATACCAATACTAAGTAAACACACATCTTAGTAATCCCGTAGTTTAATCGTAGTACATATCGCATTCTCGTACTAACTTATAATTATCGCAATTTATACTATTTCGGTTTATCATCATACGCGCCATAATCTATTCTCACGTCGTAGTAGACACTCACGTCTCAACCCAAACGGTTCATTGAATATAACTCTCGTATATAATTTCCTTCTCATAAATACCCAAAAGTCCCAATTCTATCCTTACATCATCATTGGAATGTTATCTATATCCTCGAACAAGTTTACGGGACTCCAAAAATCAAAACAGTCCAAAAAGGCAAAAACTGTCAACTCGTTGGAAGTCTCGTTCGAACGAGACTGTTCGAACGAGATCCCTCTGTCAACTCGTTAGAAGTCTCGTTCGAACGAGACTGTTCGAACGAGAATTCCAGTTCGTTCGAACGAACTGTACCTTCTAACGATATCTCGTTCGAACAAGACATCGAACGAAACTGCCCCTCATTAGAAGCGACTGGTCAACTCGTTAGAAGCTCGTTCGAACGAGCTCGTTCGAACGACCTGGGTTGGTTTCTAACGAGCGACCAGCTGCGAGCCCAGAATTTCCAAAATCATTTTTCACCCAATTTCTACTTCTCAAATATCCTCTAAACTTCGTCCCAACTATGTTTTAAGGTCTCTAATAAATCCTAAACATATATAGTCACATCCTAACATGTTTTTAAAGGATCAATCCATCCTAACATCAATCAAATTTACAAATCTCTACACTTTTTCCCAATTATTCAAGAACATAAACCCTAACTTTATGAACCATGAATTAATCCATTATAAATCCGTTTTAATTCTTCCGATCATAAATATCATGAGAATAATCATCTACCTATCATTCTACATGCAATTCTCCTCAAGATTTCAAGTTCTAAGCTTCAAAATACATGGGTTTTCATTATCTTTCAAGAACAATTGATATTCTTCAATTTTCTAACATGGAAGGAACATTCTACGAATTTAAATATAATTAAAACACTTGCCTTGATTGTCTCTGAGTTTGGATGATGGTTTGATGAAGATTTCTACAGAATTTCTTCTCTTCTCCAAGCTTCTTCTCCAATGGTGGCTTAGGGTGGCTAGGGTTTTCTTTGGGAAAGTTGTAAACCTAATGATAACCTCCGTAGATTAAAGGGTTAATATGGGTTGGTTAGTGGGCTTAGTGGGTTAAATCCACATCAGATTAAAACTCTCAATTTTCGTCACTTTTAATTCCTCAAAATGTAAAATTACCAAAATACCCTTTATGATGCCGGTATGGCCTAAAAATACCCCGGAATCCAAACTACACCCCCGGCTAGTGTTTCTGACTATCTCGACCCTTCCGGACGCGTTGGCGCACTCAAAATGACCATACGGATAATAGAAATAAAAATCACTTTTATAATTAAAATAATATACCATGACGCGGCGGTCACACGCGTCTCAACAAAATTCTCAAATTGCCGTATATATATCTCACGACAAATTTTTCATAATTCCAAATTCATATATAATCATATATGCACATAATCAAATACCAACTCACATCTCGTTAGTATTTATAACCCGGATTAATTTCCAATTATTACGCATTTAATTAATTAATCCCAAAAATAAATATAGCCAAAAGTACGGGGTATTACATACTTCCCCCCTAATAACTGAATTTCGTCCCATAATTCGAAACTAGAAAGTACCTGCTAAAAAAAACTCTGGATAGCGTTCGCGCATCTCATCCTCGCTCTCCCATGTGGACTCCTCGACATTGTTATGTCGCCACTGAACACGCACTAACGGAACTATCTTTGACCGCAGTTTCCTCTCGCTTCGGTCTAAAATAGCAATCGGCCCCTCCTCGTAGGAGCTATCCGGATGGAGATCGATGTCCTCCACAGCAATGTGAGAATGAGCCAAATTATCTCTAAGGTATTTCCTCAGCGAGGAAATATGGAACACATCGTGAATCCGATGCAAATGCTCCGGTAGTCCAAGTCTATACGCAACCGGTCCGATCCGCTCAATAATAGGAAACGGCCCCACATACCTCGGTGCCAACTTCCCCTTCTTCCCGAAACGCATAATCCCCTTCATAGGAGATACTCTGAGCAAAACCTGACCCCCTACTTGGAACTCCCTGAAAAATCTCTTTGCATCAGCATAACTCTTCTGCCTGTCTTGAGATATTCGAATGCGACTCCGAATCAACTCAATCCTTGCCGAAGTATCCTGAATCACTTCTGGCCCAAGTAGTTTGTTGTCCCCCACCTCTAACCAACATGCTGGGGAACGACAAGGCCTACTGTACAATGCCTCAAACGAAGCCATGCCAATAGTGAAATGATAGGAGTTGTTGTAAGCAAACTCCACCAGTGGAAGGTACTGCTCCCATCCACCCCCGAAGTCAATAATGCACATGCGTAGCATGTCTTCCAACATCTAATTTGTGCGCTCAGTCTGCCCATCAGTCTGCGGATGATAAGCCGTACTCAATCGCAGTTCCGTGCCCATGGCCTCCTGGAAACTCTCCCAAAACCTCGAAACAAATATCTTGTCTCTGTCAGACACGATATTTAGGGGCACACCGTGAAGTCTCACAATCTCTGAAATGAAGAGCTGGGCATACTGTCCCGTAGTGTAGTCAGTCCTTACGGGTAAAAAGTGAGCGACCTTGGACAACCTGTCCACAATTACCCAAACGGAGTCGTGACCCCTCTGCGACGTAGGCAACCCCGTGATAAAGTCCATGGATATGCTCTCCCACATCCACACCGGGACCTCCAATGGCTGTAGCAATCCTGCCGGTCTCTGATGATCCACTTTTACAAGCTGACAAGTGGCGCATTTCGAAACAAACTCAGCGATATCTCTCTTCATACCGCTCCACCAATACTGGCGTCTCATGTCTTGGTACATTTTGTCCCCTTCGGGATGTACCGCGAACCCTGAGCCGTGCGACTCTACCATCACGTCGTGTCACAATTCCTCTCCTTCCGAAACCACCAATCTCCCATTGAAGCGTAATCCCCCGTTTGAGCTAACGGTATAGGATTCGGCTCCCTCTGCTAGTAATCAAACTATCTTCTCCTGACAGAACGAGTCATTAGCCTATGCCCGTACTACCTTCGTGACAATCTGCGGTGTAACGGTCATCACAGACATGAAAGATCGGGCCACTGCATCCTGGTGTCCCAATTCCTTCCACTTAGCCTTCCACACCTCGGCCACCTCATCTGCTGGCCTACGGCTCAACGCGTCTGCTACCATGTTAGCCTTCCTCAGGTGGTACTGGATGTCGAACTGGTAGTCCTTCACAAACTCAAGACACCTACGTTGTCGCATATTCAATTCCTTCTGCGTGAACAGATACTGTAGGGACTTGTGGTCCGTGAACAGTTGGAACTTTTCCCCCAAAAGTTAGTGCCTCCAAATCCGTAGGGCAAATACCACTGCCACCAACTCTAAATCATGCGTGGGGTAATTCTTCCCATGAGGCTTAAGCTTACGGTAAGCATAAGCTATGGCCTGTCTCTCCTGCTGCAATACACCTCCCAGCCTTGCAAAGACGCATCGGTGTAAACCAAATACTCAACTCCCGGTCTTGGCAATGCTAACACCGGTGCCGAGGTCAATTTGTCCTTCAATTCATCGAATGCCAACTGACAGGCATCACTCCAGATGTATGGAACACCCTTACGAGTCAGATGTGTCAAAGGACCTGCTATCTCTGAGAAGTCCCGAATAAACCTCCTGTAGTATTCTGCTAGACCCAAGAAACTGCGAAGCTCCGTTGGTGTCGTGGGCTGTCCCCACTCCCTCACCGTTGATACCTTCTCCGGATCAACAGATATTCCCCGGTCAGAAATAATGTGTCCTAAAAACTGGACTTCCTTCAGCCAAAACCCGCACTTCTCATATTTTGCATACAACTCGTTCTGACGAAGTGTCTGCAAAACCTGCCTCACATGCTCGGCGTGCTCCTCCTCTGTCTGAGAGTAAACCAGAATGTCATCAATGAAGACAATGACAAACTGATCTAGGAAATCCCTGAACACTCTGTTCATCAAGTCCATAAACACAGCTGGAGCGTTGGTCAAACTGAAAGGCATAACCCGAAACTCGTAAGAACCATATCTCGACAAGAACGCAGTCTTCGAGACATCTTCCTCCCTGATACGCAACTGATGGTATCCCGATCTCAAATCAATCTTCGAGAAGAAAGAAGCTCCTCTCAACTGGTCGAATAAGTCATCGATTCGAGGCAACGAATACTTATTCCGTATCGTGACCTTATTCAACTCTTGGTAGTCCACACACAATCTCAGTGAACCGTCCCTCTTCTTCACAAATAAAACTGGAGCGCCCCAAGGTGAGGTACTCCAGCGAATAAAGCCCTGACCTAACAGATGCTCTATCTGATCCCGTAACTCCCTCATCTCAGCTGGAGCCATACGGTACGGTGCGCGTGCTATAGGTCTCGTACCCGGTAGCAAATCTATAACAAAGTCTATCTCTCGACTGGGGGGTAAGCCTAGTATCTCCTGAAACACATCCGAATATTCCCTGATTACTGGAATAGAATCTAAAGTAATCACTACCTCCTTAGAGGTATCCTCCTCAATGTAATACAGATGAGCGGTCGAACCTCCCTCTGGGCGAGGCATCGCCACTATAAACATCTCCTGCCCCGGAATGGCAAAAACAATGCTCCCGCTGAAGCAATCAATCATGGCCCTATAAGCTACGAGCCAATCCATACCGATAATCACATCGTGAACATGCATATATAATACTAACATGTCTGCAGGTAATACCAAACCACCAATCTCTACCCCCACTCCCCGGCATTTAAATAAAATAAGTGACCCACTCCCCAATGGTGAGTTGACACACGTCACTGTGCTCTCTGCCGTAGCTAACAATCCTAAAGATTTCGCGAAATGTGTAGCTATAAAACAGCGTGTAGCACCCGTATCAAATAACAACCGACCCATAGTGCCATGGATAGGAAATGTACCCTCAATCGCGGGCGGTGCCTGTGGAACTCCAGCCTGGTGGACGTTGTAGACACGTCCATACTGTAGCTGCCCCTACTGAGCTGGGACTGCTGGAATGGGTGGCAATGCTGCCATCTATGGCGGTGCGGGAAGAGCGGTGGGAAACATAGGCCTCTGTGGTTCCTGGCGAGCACCCTGCTGATGCTGCTGTGGGGCCCTGCCCCTATCAGGACAATCCTGTCGCTTATGGCCAATCTTTCCACAAACAAAGCACTTCTCTAGGAAGTTCCCTCCTCTCTGCCCCTACTGTCCCCGGCCCTAGTGGCCGTTACCGTTCCTCCCTTGGCCCTGCTGGCCCTGGTGAAACTGCTGCCCATTCTGTCCCTGTTGGCCCTGATTGGCCGTTTGGACCCTGATGGCCCTGACGAAAACCTCCCTGTCCCTGTCTGTAGTTTCCTGACCGGAACCTCTTATTATCCCCCTGTTGGGAGCCCTGCTCATTCTGTCTCTGCCCCTGACCAGATTGTGTCCCGCTGGCACCATGTCCTCCAGTCCTGCCCTGATGGCTAGACTCTCCCGACCTCTTGCCCTCAGCCATATGAAAACGGTGGTCCTGGCAGTGTAACAAAGCAGCGTTAACCACATCAGAATACATGGCCAACGAAAGGTTCCCTAACAGATGCTGACGGATCCTCCAAGTCAACCCGTCCGTGAACTTCTCAATCTTCTTCTTCTCTGTTGGTATCTCATCTGGAACGATATTCAACAGATTCGTGAACTCGGCCTCATACTCGGCCACAGTCTTACCTTCCTGCTTCAGACTCATCAATATCCTCCTCATTTCCGTATGAGCAGCTGACGGAAAGTACTTGCGGTCAAACCGCACCCAGAAGTCCTGAATAGTGAGAGTATCTATCTCCTCCATGGTGGTAATAGACTCCCACCACTGCAGCGCAGATCCAACTAGCTTGAAAGTAGCTAGTACCTGCTTCTGGACATCCGTGCACTCATACATCCTTAAGTGCCTCTGCATATCCTTCCTCCACTGGCTCGAGACTACTACATCTGAGCTACCTGCAAACTCTGGCGGATGCGCTTTCTGAAAAGCGTCACGTACACGCTCCCAAGCAGACGGGAATGCATTAGCCTGTACTGGAGCGGCAACCGGCGCCTGAGGTGGTGCCTGCTGAACAACGGCAATGGCGGCATTTACCGCTTGGGCTACTATAGCTACAACCTCAGCGGCGTTCATCATGCCCTGAACTGGAGCGGGCTGGGGTTCGGGCGTTGCATCCCTGGGAACTCGTCGTGCACGTCGTGGAGGCATCTGAAATAAGAACAAAGTTTATGAGTTCGTTGTTTATAAACTTAAGATATCTGAAGAACGAAGAATACACAAAAAGAGTACAACTGTCCTAAAATATAGGGCTCTATATCAAAGAAACTTATCGGAAACATAATAAGCTGTCAGATCCTAAAGGACACTAGAACCTGATGCTCTGATATCACCTGTGACACCCCGACTAATTAAATACCGGGTAGCTACTCCTTTATTAAATTAGTTCAAAATGCCAAGTTGGCTCAGTTAATAGCATCACTGTCGAAAACATTTTTATTATTACTAACCACCTAGTATTTAAAAAGTAAGTGCTAAATTTTATTTAAAGTCTGATTAACATGCAACAAGTGTAATAAAGAGTAATAACACCATTCACCATAATGAAGTAGATAGAATAACCATCACATAACGTAAATAAAGTCTGGAGGAAAACTTCCTCACTACAATCCCACATCTGAAATAAGTAAACCGAAAACTAAAACAGTACATGCCAAAGTCTGAAAACTGTAATGGAAATGTAACTCTAATAGAAATGGGCAACATGCCCTACAACTGATAGATAATAAATCTGGAATCCAAGCGATAGAAGCGTCTACAAGAAAATCCCTGTAGCTTCCACAAACAGCTACAGCTCGTCACCTGAATGAGTATCCTATGCATGGTGTCCTTGTGGCTGGGCACCTAAAATGGTTTTACAAAGAAAATAGATTTGAAAAGCAAACGGGTCAGAGCCCGAATGTGGAGTTATATTTTAAAAACCTGCAAGTGCTTTAAAAACATTTAAAACATTATATGCAAAGTACATGTTAGGACGTTCACTCACATGATATTCTCACCTCTCGTCTAACTGTGCACTCCTAACGTAAGTACCCATCTATAACGATACAAACCACTAGCTAAGTGCTATTCTATCTAGCTAGACTGCCATAGGTCCTACCCTTATTACTCGGTTCTATTAACATTATAACGCTCGTAATTAAGTAGGGGTTTAATGTAAACCCAGATGCTCAATATATAACACTATCAGTTAACTCGTTATATTTCTCGAAACAATACCGTAATTATATTCACAACATTGACATGAAGATTCCCATTAATTAAGTGTATATTAATCACAACATAAATATACAATACAAGCACCCCGAGAACTAAGCTGTGGTGCACACATACTCTGCTATCCATCCCGGTACATCACGTACATAAGGATTAAATATTCCGAATCTCTCAGGAATAGTTCACAGATAACAACATCACAAATAATGGAGGCGAACACAGTCACATCACATAGGTCACACACATACCTACGCTCCTACGATCAGCGGACTTATTAATATCCCAATAAGTCTTTCTATGACCTATGTTCATCAAGGTAACCAGTCTAAATTCGGGAAACACAAGGATTAGAGGGCCCTAAGCGAACGCAAACCTCCCGTGATAGCAAGTATGGTAGGTATGTCATACACACAATTCATATACCAATACTAAGTAAACACACATCTTAGTAATCCCGTAGTTTAATCGTAATACATATCGCATTCTCGTACTAACTTATAATTATCGCAATTTATACTATTTTGATTTATCATCATACGCACCATAATCTATTCTCACGTCGTAGTAGACACTCACGTCTCAACCCAAACGGTTCATTGAATATAACTCTCGTATATAATTTCCTTCTCATAAATACCCAAAAGTCCCAATTCTATCCTTACATCATCATTGGAATGTTATCTATATCCTCGAACAAGTTTATGAGACACCAAAAATCAAAACAGTCCAAAAAGGCCCAAACTGTCAACTCGTTAGAAGTCTCGTTCGAACGAGACTGTTCGAACGAGATCCCTCTGTCAACTCGTTAGAAGTCTCGTTCGAACGAGACTGTTCGAACGAGATTCCAGTTCCTTCGAACGAACTGTACCTTCTAACGATATCTCGTTCGAACGAGATATCGAACGAAACTGCCCCTCGTTAGAAGCGACTGGTCAACTCGTTAGAAGCTCGTTCGAACGACCTGGGTTGGTTTCTAACGAGCGACCAGCTGCGAGCCCAGAATTTCCAAAATCATTTTTCACCCAATTTCTACTTCTCAAATCTCCTTTAAACTTCGTCTTAACTATGTTTTAAGGTCTCTAATAAATCCTAAACGTATATAGTCTCATCCTAACATGTTTTTAAGGGATCAATCCATCCTAACATCAATCAAATTTACAAATCTCTACACTTTTTCCCAATTATTCAAGAACATAAACCCTAACTTTATGAACCATGAATTAATCCATTATAAATCCATTTTAATTAATTCTGATCATAAATTTCATGAGAATAATCATCTACCTATCATTCTACATGCAATTCTCCTCAAGATTTCAAGTTCTAAGCTTCAAAATACATGAGTTTTCATTATCTTTCAAGAACAATTGATATTCTTCAATTTTCTAACATGGAAGGAACATTCTACGAATTTAAATATAATTAAAACACTTGCCTTGATTGTCTCTGAGTTTTGATGATGGTTTGATGAAGATTTCTGCAGAATTTCTTCTCTTCTCCAAGCTTCTTCTCCAATGGTGGCTTAAGGTGGCTAGGGTTTTCTTTGGGAAAGTTGTAAACCTAATGATAACCTCCGTAGCTTAAAGGGTTAATATGGGTTGGTTAGTGGGCTTAGTGGGTTAAATCCACATCAGATTAAAACTCTCAATTTTCGTCACTTTTAATTCCTCAAAATGTAAAATTACCAAAATACCCTTTATGATGCCGGTATGGCCTAAAAATACCCCGGAATCCAAACTACACCCCCGGCTAGTGTTTTCTGACTATCTCGACCCTTCCGGACGCGTTGGCGATCTCAAAACGACGATACGGATAATAGAAATAAAAATCACTTTTATAATTAAAATAATATACCAGGACGCGGCGGTCACACGCGTCTCAACAAAATTCTCAAATTGTCGTATATATATCTCACGACAAATTTTTCATAATTCCAAATTCATATATAATCATATATGCACATAATCAAATACCAACTCGCATCTCGTTAGTATTTATAACCCGGATTAATTTCCAATTATTACGCATTTAATTAATTAATCCCAAAAATAAATATAGCCAAAAGTACGGGGTATTACAGCGTTCTCAGCCTCGTGCCTGCGAGATGACTCCCTCTGCTCTTGGAGCCTCGCCTCGTATGCATCAATCAGCCTAGATATCTGCGTGGATCTCGCTGGTCCTTAGCTTTCTTCCGAGGCTGGCCAGTCTGGGCAAGATCTGTGATCTGAGCGCCGAACTTTAGACCTAATACTACGAGGAGCAGGGGGTTCTTGAATATCCCCTTCCAGGGGAGCATTAATACTGTGACCAGACATTTCGAACTCCTTTTTTGGTGTGGGATTTCTCAGGGAAGATAAACGTTTCCTATAGACAGCGCCAATTGTTGTGACAATTATTATGCAACACAAATAGATAAGAGAAACACAATCACCAAGTAAGAATAAGGAATGAAAAAATGACAATCGCACTACAAAGGATGTACGTGGTTCAACAAAGATGCCTACGTCCACGGTGGTGCAGTCAGTATTATTTCTACGTTCTCCGGAGAGTGATTATAGAGAATACAATGTGTCCCTTGACCCGGACCTAGGGTTTATTATATACATGTTTATTTCAGTAAGTGGGGGTTTTGGACTCCCCCACGTTTTCCATCTCTTCCTAGAACCTCGCTTAATGGGAACATGGGAAGAGACTAAATCAGAATCGGTTAAGACATGGAGGGTCTGGACTTTGGGCCGCCACAAATGGGCTACTCGTCCAGACCCATTATTCTAATTTTGGGTACCCACAAGTACCATTTTCATAAGAATAGTTATAATCACAACATAATGATTCTAAGACCATCCTTCCGGGAGTCACCCCACTGGATGCACCCCTAAATATCTATCATCTTCCAGGGCCTAACACCAAGACAACCTGGGCATCCTAAATCCCGTGACGTGGGAAGCGGCCATATACCTTCGACAGTGAGTCATAACCATACCCAGAATTACCTCACTTCGATTATAATAACATCACAATTTAACAATCGATCCTATGACTGAGGATTATATTCACCATATATTCACTAGCTAGGGGACTTCACCTCATGTTCGTAACTTCCCCTATGATAGCATTTAGAGAGGTATGTATATGCAAATCATCATTCACAAGATATGCCAATTTAAAAAGTGCATTACACTTTATCCGGAGCCATAAGCATTTAATGATATAATTATAAACCTCAAATTTTAATTATCTCCGTCTTAGTCTCCATGAATTAACAACAACCCTATAAACCATCATGTGTGATATTACTTCCACCCAATTCTACAAGTCCACAATTATATCACTCTATTTCCCTCTAGTCCTAGACTAGCTAATTATATAAAAAGAACCCTTACCTTCGTCTAAAATTTAACTAAATTAATTCCCCGTCTAAGTCCCAACTCTCATTTCTAACCTAGGTTCTCGCTTCCCTTAATACTAGACTCTAGTACTCTAGTTTTACTTCATGCAAGAAGGTTCCTAGGTCTAAACCTTAAAACAAAGGAGCTAGAGAAACTAAGGATTTTGGTGTGAAAATAGGGGACCGGTAGATCGGCCCCCGATCCCGGGTCGATCGCATTTCTAACTTCTTCTCTTCTAAGAAATGCAGAAAGCCTAATTCTGAAGGCCCGATCGAATGGTCATGAAATCGCAGTCGACTGCGCTCTTAAAATATGCCTATCGAGAGAAGTAGTGGGCTTTTCTCTTTAGGCCCGGTCGACCGGTCATAAGACCGGGGTCGACCACGCTCACAAGATCCCACGCCCAAACCCTATTTTCAACAACTCATACCCAAATCCTTTACCCTCGTTTCCTCTACTTCTCTCATTCTTAACATCTACAACAATACCAAAATATTTCTACACAAAATGAACCAATGTAAATAACCTAACCCTTACAAGCATCTCGATCTAAGGTTTAAACACCTAGATTTATCTAAAACCCACAATTTGTTCAATTCTTTCAAATACACAACTATCACTACAATTTATCCACATAAAATCATACATATGCAAGTTAGAAACTTTCCTTACGGTTGTAGAGTCGGATCTTCTTCCAGTGGAAACATATTCAAGCTCCAATCTTCAATTTTCCTTATTTTCTCTTATTTTTCCACAAATTCTCTTTCTCTCTCTATCTATCTAGGTTTAGAAGATATAAATGAGAATAAAAGTGGTTGGGAGATTTAAATGCCCATTAATACTAAATTATCTCTTTAAAAGTTACTTCACAATTAAAATGACTCGTAACTACATAATTAAGTCATAACCTGTCAAAAGTGCCCGGAACCCAGAAATACAACATGGCATTTACTTTGACTATCTCAACCATCTCAGGACTAACCGCTCCCTCTAAATTGGCATCCGTAATAACATAAATCGTTTCATGCTCCAACATCATTTTAAATCATAATCGTCACTTTAAGCACAACGACGCAACAAAACATAGCATGATGCTATTTACATTCACTTAACAGTAAATATGGAAAATTTAGTAAATATTACCTTTTAAATCACTTAAAAGAATATTTACTCCAACTCGCTTTATTTTATATAATTACCTCACATGGTAAAATTATATAAAAATAATTACTCAAAAATAAGGGTTATTACATCCGGCATCGATGACTAGCGAGGGTCGTTAGAAGAACAGCAGGAGGAGGACTCAGGCAAAGATATAGAGTGTTTAGGAAATGGTGTTTATGATAGAACCCTCCAAAATTGGTGTTCAGGTTGAGGACAATAAAAAAGACGTTCGGGAGCTGTGTTTTTCCAAGCACTGTCACGGATGAAGTTTGTTTTCTTCCAAACCTGTCGAGCACTGTAAGTGAAAGGTGGGGGAGTCGATCTTGTTGGCTAAATGTGTTGAAGTTACAATACTTAAGACTTCTTACTTGGTTCTATTATCATTATGAAATCACACACCTTGTATGATATTTGCTAAGTAATCATGCTTATGTTCATACTTTTGTAATGTTCAATTTGATGCTAGGAAAAAGGTCATAGTTTTTGTCGAATCTGACCTACTCAAGAGGAGTAAAAATCTTCTGGAAGCTGACCATGTTCCTTTATCTGAAGAAGACTTATTCGGATTGCTTGGACCTAATGTATCTAACCAAGTTAAGGAATCATACATTAACATTCATTACTTGTTGCATAGGGCAGTGGAAAATAATGTTGCATGTTATGAGATGATTGAAGATTTGTAAGAAGACCAAAAGTTTTCTCTTTCTTCGTTCATTGGCGACTATGAAGCTAAATATAAAGCATTGAGTAAAGGATGGGGCTTTGAGAAGAAGTTTGAAGAGTATGCGTCCATGTATAGAAGAATTGTTTTTTATTGAATCGAGAAGTGGATGAAGCTTGGGAAGTAGACAAACTTCTTGAAAAAGATAACAATCGGCTTGGAAATGAGTTAGAAAGCCTGAAGAAATCGTCTATCAGTGGTGTTAACGAGGGTGCTTCTTTCTTGGAAATCGAGAATGCCAGATTAGTAGAAGAACTTGAAGCACTGCAGAAAGCCAAACCTGGGCAAACTTCCAGACCATAAAGGGCTATTCGACCAACTGCAGATGAGGCAAGAACTAGAAAAACACTAGCCGACCAAGTTGGCCAATTAAAAGCAAAGAGTCAAGACATTGTTGGCTTGTTTATCCAGCTGAAAGCTAAAGATAAATCTATTGTCGATCAATCCGTCCAGTTGAAAGTAAAGAGTTATGTCTTGAGGAAACTTCAACATCAGATTGAAAGGTCAAACTTTCAAATTCATAAGCAACCCAGGGAGGTCTGGATGGAAGGATATAATGAAGCCCTTAGCCATGTGGATGATCATCTTGCCGAAATTATCGTGAGGGTTACAGATGGAAATGGACCAACTTGCTGACCTTACTGAAATATCACCAAAAAAGTGAGTTATTGTATTGGAATGAACCTGATTTGTTGAATTATGACAAGCCTTCATTTAAGTTAGACATATTATGGATCCCTCTTAATGCCATTCCTCAAAGTTTAATCATTAAATACCTGGGAGATTATAAAATTCATGATGTGCAAGGAATAATTTATCCTCCTCATCTAATCAACAGGCTGCCAAGTAGCAATAGACAAATGATGGGGGATTTTAACTACATAAATTCCCCCCATACCCTGGATGACCCTCCTGCTGGAATAGAGAGAGTGCAACGAGAGAGAGTACCACAAACTTCTTCTGATATTACCAAAGCACAATGAAAATGTCAAGTTGAATAATTCTTCTGTGCTTTGTACTTGTTTGATCTTGAATGTAATAATATTAGCATTTGAATAAAAATACATGCTTTTGTGTTGTCAACTTATGATTAGTTATTCCATTTTTTAAAGAATTTTTTTATTGATATCTAGAGAGAAATTCCCTCTCTAGATGGCTTACAAAAATGAAAAAACAAAAGCAACAACATTATTAAGCATCTAGACTAATAGAAATTTTGATATTTCTTGGGATATCATTTTGATTTGAATAGCAGGTGATTCTATAATGACAAATTCCATGCTTGGATAGAAGAATTTCCACTTGATTACCATTTCTGAGCAGACTGAGATCGAACAAAACATCCTTTTATAAAGACCTAGAGCTAATTTAAAGTTGAATCTAGCTGACCAATGAATTAGAACAACAGAAGATGAGGATAAAGAATCAATCAAGCCTCGTGAATTAGCTTTAATGTCTATATTGATAAGGTTATTGCCTGAGCAGTATTGAAGACCCTCTTTCATAGCTTGGAGTTGTAACTCTTGATTCGAACCAGAATCTAGGAAATTTGATACAGCCCAAATGAAATTTCCTTGATAATCTCTCAGGATTGCACCACCTCCCAATTGAAGATTATGATCTCTACAACTAGATATATTGAGTTTAACTCTCCCTATTCCAGGCTTTGACCAGATGTGATGAGATAGGAAAGACGAGGATATATGTATCTATTTGAGATCAAAACACTTAATGGCTTCTTGATGAATATAACTGTCACCCCTCTTTAATTGAAAATCTTTAGAAAGCTCAGAGATTTTAGTTATAACTTTGCGAATAATGAGGTTAAACTTCATTAAGATACCTTCGAAAAGCGACTTATTCCTACTCAACCAAATTTCCCATAAAATACACACTGGAATGCTATTGTACAACCATCTAGAAACCTTAGAATTACCTGAATGAATCAACCATTGAATGAGAGATCCATGAATTGAAGTAGACCTGCTGCTAATATTCATAAAAGTATTGAAAAACTTCCACACTTTAGAGGCAATAGGACCATTGATGAATAGATGAATAGGAGATTTAGAAGCTGATAAACAACATTATCATCTAGATACTATCCTAATTCCAAGCTTTTGAATAATAGAATCAACTGGAACACAGTTCGAGAGGGCTCTCCAAGAGAGGATTAAAAGGTTAGGAGGAATCTTAGGATGCCAAATCGATTTGAAATCCAAAGAAGAAATTTTGTGACTGGATTGGAGATCAAAAGCTAAAAAAAACTAAATTCCCTAGATAAGGAAGGCTTCCACACTAATGAACCATCAATCACCTCTCACTTTCCTTCCATTAAGTCCCAGGTAGATTGAATTCTTTTAAAATTCATTAAACCGGTCCTTATATCCAAGCTTTTATACTTATTGTTCGTGAAATTGGCACATAAACTTTTATTTTCCTTAAACTTCCATGCCAGTTTAGCATTTGCAGCTTTCACAACTGTTTCTAAGCTTCTGATGTCTAATGTAAGGACATAATTTTATAAATGTCCGGGGTAGAATCTAGGAATTTTCTATTTTCCCTATATCACAGTTTGTATGTCTAATACCACTACATTCGGCACATCAACTCGATCATCCACAATGGCCTTTATCCAAATCTAATGCATCCATCATCTTCACGTGCATCATGCTACTTGCGACGTGCTTCTCAGCTCATTCCCACTACTCCACTACGCAATATTGGTAAAATGGTTTTATTGGAGTTTTTATATTTGCATAAATATATGGGAAATTTTTCAGAATTTTTTTTTTAAAGTCTGACTTATTTTTATCAAAAGAAGAATTTTTCTAAGTGTAGAAGCAGAGTGCCTCAATCGAAGAGCTCATTTAAACGAGCTGGCACTGTCGTTCGAGAGAGATCAGCATCTCGCGTGAAGTCATTTGAACGACATGTGTCCTTCGTTCGAGCGCCGCCACTGCCTTGATTTTCATATAAATATAGTGTACCTTCTACACGTTTTCCTAAGTCTTTCTACAAACACGAGTTATGTGAAAATAGCCCAGAATCAGACTTTACCTTTTAAGGGTTTCTTAAGCCTTTTTATTCACATAATCACTCCCATTTATATATGTGAATTGATAAACCTTCAAGAAGATCATTTACTCTTCTGGAGTACTTTGTGGAGGAGTCATTTTCTCTATTGTTGTCCATATGGAGTTCCTGCGGGAGATTCCAGCCGACGACATCAGAACCGACGCCTGCGGGTATTTTTGTGTCACACTTATTTTCATTGTAATCCGTGTAATCGTATCTTTCAAAATTATAGTGAAAATAAAAGGTTTTTCCCCTTTGGGGGATTTCCTCACATGTGTGTGTTTGAATGTTCTTGCTTGATTTTATCATCTTCAATCACCTAGATGCATGTTTAGGACTTAATTGATAAAAACTGAGTTTAATTAAATAATTTCTTTATTTGAACACAAGCGCACTCTTTTAACTAAACATCCCTCCTTCTTTTTATAACATAGAGACTCCCAATTAACCCAATGATACTTTCTCCCGTACTCTTTATTGACTCCCCAAAAGAAATAACCATGTAACTTCTTAATAGTTTTATGAATTAACTTTGGAGGTTTAAGGGCCAGTAGAGTATAAAGGGGGATTGAGGACATGACAACTTGAATAAGAGTTAATCTACCTACCATAGTTAAGAACTTTGACTTCTAGCTATGAATTTTAGAGGTTATAGATTGGATAACAGGTTCAAAGTATATGGATTTTCTTCTACCTTTAAAAAGAGGGCAAATAAGGTATCTTAATGGGCCTTTACCACACTTGAATTCACTGACTTCAGCAATTCTATTCCTCATAAAAGTTGGGCTATTAACATTCATTGTGAAGATACTCTTTTCTTTACTAATCATTTGGACTGATTCAATTATAAATCTCGATAAAAACTTCATTAGATAGGATAAGCTCCTCTTATATCCTCTAGTGACTGATTAGGTGGCAATTTTTGGGATGGGAAATTGCACTAATAACCTCTCTAGACATTAGGTCGTTTTGGGACCCTACTAAAAGACTCGGCTACGATAATGAAAAGACTAGGAGAAATGGGGTCTCCTTGCCATAATCCCCTATAAGGTTTGAAGAAAATTTTATGTTGGCCATTAATAATCATAGAAAACCAAGGAGAGGAGATACACCTCAAATTAAATATATGAATGTTTTTGAAAAACTAAAATCTCTCAAAGTTTTGATCAAGAAGAACCAAGAAGTCCTATCATAAGCCTTTACCATATCTATCTTGATAATATTATTTCCTCATGAAATTTTTCTATCCATCAGGTGCATCATCTCTTGAACTAACAAAATGTTTTCTTGAATATTCCTACCTGACATAAATCCAGAATGGTTTTTGGAAATAATTAAAAGGAAGAATTTGGTTTAGTCTCGAATTTATTATTGTGGATATAACTTTGTAGCTAAAATTACATAGACTTATTAGCCTAAAGTCTTTGCAAAAGGAAGGTCTGGCTACTTTAGGAATGAGACATAAATGGGTTGAGCTCCATGATTTAGGAATTTCAGCACCTAGAAAGAAGCCTTGAATGGAAAGAATAAGATCCTCTTTGATTAACTCCAAACAAGTAACATAAAAGTGAGCATTAAAACCATTAGGACCAACAACACTATTTTGATTCATGTCTTTTATAGCCTTCAAAATCTCTACGTCATCTGGAATACCGTCCAAATTTCTGTTCATCTCATTTGTAATGGTTTTTGGAATGACTTTCAGCATATCTCTTTCTTCTTGGGTACTTGCATTGAATAAACTTGAAAAATAAGAGATAATCATCTTAGAAATTCCTTCTGCATACTCAGTCCAGGATCCATCTTCATTTTTAATTTTTTTAATCCTAAGCTTCCTTTTATCTTGTTGAACTTTAGCATGATAAAACTTTGTGTTTCTATCTCCATATTTCAACCAATCCATTCTAAATTTTTGAAACCAAAATAATTCTTCCTTAGCTAAAGCTGAATTCAATTATGCCTTAACTTTTGAGCAATTTTCTCTTTGAGCTTCACTATTATCTATCTCCAAAGATAATTCCTCTTGAATTAGTTTATCCTCCCAATGAGTTACCCCTCCAAAAATATCTTTGAATTCCAATTTATTACAATTCTTCAATGTGCTCTTCAATCTCTTCATTTTAAAAGTAAAAACTTCCATCTTTCTACCTGTAGCAGGCTGCTCCTAAGACATCTTCACCACTTGATTAAAATCTTCATGAACACTCCACACATTAAGAAATTTAAAAGGCTTAATGACTATTTCCTCAGATTGAGGAATATAGATAAGAAGGGGTTTATGATAAGAACAATTCCTGTTTAGATAGTTAATACTAGAATTTGGGAAACTTTCATTCTAATTAAAGTTGATAATCCCTCTATCTAGTCTCTCAAAAATCATTAAACCATTGGCCTCCCTAGCCCAGGTGAATTTAGATCCAATGAATCCCATGTAATTAAGAGAACAAGTAGAAATGCATTCATTAAACTCAGTTGCTCCTCTGACATCAATATCTCTACCCCTGGCTCTTTCGTCACTTGAAGAAATAATGTTGAAATCTCCAATCACAATTATTGATTTACTATTAAAATAAGAAGAACCCATTGAAATAGCATCCCATAAAACCTTTGTATCTCGCCTATAACATTTAGCATAGACATTGCTAATGCCAATCTCTTCTTGAAATTGTGGGCGAACAACTTTAAGAAGTAAATTTTGAGATCCATCATCTAACACTTCACTAGTTACTCCATGTCTCCATAAACACCAAATTTTATTGGATATATTATAACGGCATTCCTCAAAATTTAGAATAAATCTCAAATACTTAATATAAGATTCATATTTCATTGGCTCCAGAATGGCTAAGAAATATATGTTATGATACGTACAAAGCTTTTTCAATCTCCTTCTAGTAGACTTGTTCCACACACCTCTGGCATTCCATACAAGGGCTTTGATCATTTAAACTGAGATACATGAACCTTTTTGAAATCTTTGTTGGTTGATCTGGAGAATCTTCTCTTGATAAGAGCATTTTTTAGGTAAATTTTACCATTATTTTATTTTTTATTGGAGGAAGGATAGGAGTTTTTGGGATTTTCTTGTTTGACAACTCCTTTGATTTATAATAATTAGCAATCTTTACTGATAGCATCTCAGAAAATTGAATAAGATCTTCCCACACTGCCTCTTATTTATCAGTAGTTTCATTATCTGAGTAGTAACCCCTATTCTCTCTTCTAGTAAACTTCTCTTCTTGTTTCTGTACTTTTGAATCCGAGCTGAAGTATTTTTTATACCATCCGGGAGCTATTTTTTGGAATTTAACAAACCTTCAATGTCCACGTCACCTTCTTTAATATCTTATGTATTCGATTTGTACTATTGAGAATTACTTTCTAAAGCACTCTTGTTATATTCCCCAAGGCTATTATCTTTCCATTCATTCATTTGAGTTGGAGGTGATGCTGGTTTCGTTATTTGTAAATCTTTAACATTCTTTATTAAGGCTCTAATGATTTTTTACTAGAAGTTTCTTTGTTAATTTCCTAAAATTATAGAGTTTTTTTGTCTACCGCTGTCTTATTATCCTTAATTATGAATACCATTCTTTGTTCCTTAAAACTCTTTCCTTGTTTGCTAGTACCTGCTTCTTCAATGACTTTTTCTTTCCCTTTCCTCACTTCTAGAATTCTTGAGTCATTTTTGAGAAAACATTGGCTTTCTTGGTGGCCTGAGTTACTGCATTGAGTACAGTAGTCAAGCGTAGATTCATATTCAATATTTTGCCAAAAACCAAAATCACCACAAGCAACCCAAATATTCTTAGTCTTAGTCTTAAGGAGATCTAATTTAACACAAACATTGGAAACACTTGGTCTATTCATATTGGGTGTGGAGTTGTCAATTTTTAGAGGGGTTCCCACTGCTTGAGTAATCGCAAAGAGAGCTTCCTTTGAAAATAAATGAACTGGAAGACTAGGGTAGGTAATCCACACTGGAACAATATGACTTTCTTGATCAGTACGAAATCTTGGAGACCATTTAAAGGTTCTTATCAGGCTTTTTCCAATAATCCAAGTGTATTTCGTCCTAAATCTCATAAAATCCTCCATATAGTTAAGCCTAATAAAAATATGTTTATAATCTAACAGACCAATGTTATAGGCAATCTTCAATCCAAATGATTCAAAGTTTTTTCTAATAAAATCCATCGTTGGTTTACCATGAGAAAACTTACCAATAATTGCATGCTTAAACGAAGATGAAAAGTGATACACTTCTTCATTAGAGAACATGATGGAAGGTTCCCCTTTATATATGGAAAGAGGCTTAATAGGGATTGCATGAGTTGTTTCACTTAACTTTAATACTTGCCCAAAGGATTTATGCCAAGGATTCAATGGGTCAAGAGTCTTGGAATCCAAGGAGGAAGAATAATAGGGATGAGAGGTGGACTTGCAACCCTAATTAGGGTTAGATGGCTAGAGAGAAAAACAGCAAGAGAGAGAAAGAATTTTTTCCCTTTTTTTAGAAATCTGATTAGTTATTCAATTAGTCAACTGAGTTATCACTTAATAATGAATTAGTATTATGTTATTATGAGGCCATAGATTCTACTAATGCACTTAGATTTTTTTTATCCAAGTTTAGCATTAGTTATCAGTGGCGATAAAGTGTATGAGGATTATATGCCTGTATTCCCATATTTAGGAATGTATACATGTCTTCCAGCATTTAACTTAGTCGGGAAAAACTTTTTTTTAATTGTTCGAGTTATATATGAAGTTTTACGCACTTCTTGTTCTTGACTTGTTAAAGACGAAGTCATTCATGAAGTAAATTATGAGTGGCGACCAAGTGTGTTAGGAATACATGTGTATATTCCTGTATTTAACTTGATTGGGCAAGACTTCTTGTTTGTGAGTTGTTAATATGAATTCATACTTGAAGTAAGAACTTAGTCGGGTGAGACACGACTATGAGTTAAGCTGTTAGTGCATCTCGAATTTGATAAGTTCAACCTGATTAAGTATATGTTGTTGATCGACAAGAGATGAAGAACAAGAAACATTGTTTGGTTATTATTTCTGGGGGATTATATCGCTGTACTCCGAAAAAAATTGAAAATATTTTGGAAACAAAAATTAAGATGTTTTGTTGAACTTGAAATAAAGTTTTACAGAACATAAAGTAAAAAAATACAATATGTCAATGCTTTTATTAACTGATAATATTTGCGGAGGTTCTCGGCTTTCCATGGGTTATTGAATTCCTCCCCATTAAGTGTCTCTAACTAAAAAGTACATGGTCAGATCACCGCTAAAATACGATATGGGCCATGCCAATTGGCCTCAATCTTGTTTCCCTTTTGGATGAATTTCTTGAGGACATAGTCATCTTCTTTGAAGTTGGTCGGCTTGACCCTTTTGTTGTAAAAATGACCAAGGAGAATTGATCGGTGATAAGTCAATGTTGGGTGCTTTATGATTTGCAAAACACCTCTGGCACTTATCATACTTTCTTATGAAGGTCCTACAATCTTCCCCCATAGTTGGCTAGTAGTATCCCTGTGTGTTGATTCTCTAGATTAGTGATCGACAAGCTGAATGAGCTCCTCAAGAACCTTCATGCACTTCCTTGATAAAATTATCAACTTTCATTGGATGGACACAACGTAATAAGGAAACAGTAAATCCCCTTTTGTATAAGACTCCTTTATCCAACACATATCTGGCTGCTTTGGACTAGAGCTTTTTTACTTCTTTTAGATCAATCGATAGGGTGCCTTCTTCGATGTAAGCTCTGATAGGATCCATCCAGGAAGGCCCCAAATCTATAATAATAAAACTAATAATTGGATCCTCATCTATGTTCCTTCTGGCCAAGATATCAATTGGAATGCTTCTTCTGAGTTCCATCTTGTTGCTGAAGCTAACCGAGTAAGTTCATCAGCTCGAGCATTAGCTATCCTTGGTATCCTATTCATTTGTATGACTGGAAATTTGGAAATGATTTACATTACCTTGGTCAAGTATCTAGTCATCAAATCTCCCTTGACTCCATATATATGAATCACTTAGTTTATGACCAACTGGGAATCACCATGGGCCACCACTTGCTCGGCACCTAATGATTGGGTTAATTCTAGTTTGGCTATCAAAGACTCATACTTAGCTACATTAATTGATGCCTTGAATTGAAACCTAAGGGCATATGCAACATCAATATTATTAAGAGTACTAAGTATGTTACCTCCTCCACTACAAGTTGCGCATAAAGATCCATCCACATATAAGTCCACAATGAAATATCACTGCTAAAGCTTTATGCAGATAGAACTTCGTAGAGGAATATCTTTTTACTATTTTTTGCATACTTCTGAGCCATCTCTTGAGTGTTGAATTATTTAGGTTGGTCGGGTACGATGTGACACCCCGCCTAATAAAATACCGGGTGATCAATCCTATACCAAATTAAAACAGGAATCCCAGTTGGATCATCCTTAGCATCACTGTCGAAAACTTTTTAAAACTTACTAACCACCTAGTATTCCAAAAATTGGTGCCAATTTTAACTTTTTAATTAAACCAAAACTGTACATGATGAATTAAAATATAAACCATTCACACAACTGAATGAAGATAAACTGAATCATAATTACACAACATGCGGAAAAATCACCGGCCACCAAAGAAATAATCCAAATACAAATATTCAACACCTGAATAAATTACACCTGAAAACTGTACCGAGAAATCTGGGCGACAAGCCCTAAATAAAACTGAAAGTGATACAATATTCCTACTCTAGGAATGAATGAATGATGCGTCTAATCCCAACTCCTGCTAGCATCCACATATGTCGCAGATCCGTGTCCCTGGAATAGAATATCAATCCTAGCGTCCCTGTGGCTGGACACCTAAAAGGTTTTGACAATATTTTTATAGCAAGGGTTAGAACCCAAAACATTTTGAAAATATTTAGCAAGTGAATTAACTGCAGTAATTTAAAATGCATGAATGCGCTTCATATTTAAGTTAGTGTCGCACTCCCTTGTGGACATTCTCACCCCTCCACTATTGTGCACACCTACCGGTTACCTTAACCCCACCTAGTTGTACTACCCCGTCCAACTGGTCCTGGTATAACCTTCTCTTGTTGTACTACTCTAACCCGAGTATAATGATTCTTGAATTATAAGTTATTTCACAATTAACTTAATTAATTCCTAATAAATAGCAGCATATAACCGTGTCAGAAGTTATATAAAGTACATACATCACACACTGTATTATTCCCACAGATGATTAACTTAATTAATTTCTCATTAATTGACTGCATATAACTGTAACCCGAGTTATATAAAGTAAATACATCACACACTGTATTAACACCTACATATAATATTTACTACCATATTATATGTACCTTTACTAACATCCACACATATATCATACGTATATCCATCCTTCCGAGTTTACCCTCACCGGATGATTCCCTCTAGAATGCTATCTCACTAAGAGTGTGCTCACAAAACCTAGTTTTTCCCAAGTTGGAATCGCTCACCAACTTGGACCAAAATATAAACGAAGTGGATGCGGTCATATTCCTTCCCTGAAAGTGAGATAAATCCCTCACCCATATATACCGGACGCTATGACCTGGGGATATACTCGCCCTACTCCTCAAGCTAGGGGATTCACCCACATCGCGCAACCTCCCTTGATAGCATTAGAGTATATAAATTTAATTAATATCTAATCACCTATATTTAGTATCACGCACAATAAATGCACGTATATATATACTATCACGACACCGTATATATATAATATAAACCCCGGCTTTACCGTGTACTCAAAATCCCGTACACTGCCTGTAATTTAATATCACACACAATATATACACGTATATATATATATATATATATATATATATATATATATATATATATATATATATATATAATATAAACCCCGGCTCTACCGTGCACTCCAAGTCCCATACACTGCCTGAAATTTCCTGAGTTCGTGACCCGACTCAACGTAGTAAATTTTCTCACTTAATAATTTATTGTCTTCCCGAGTCTATGGTCCGACTCTAATATATTTAACTCACTCTTTAATTTATATAATACTTTCCCCGAGTTTATGGTCCGACTCCAATTAAATTAATTGGCACACTTATTAATTTAATACCTTCCCGAGTCTATCACCCGACTCTAATTAAATTAATTAACACACTTATTAATTTAATGTCGCCCCGAGTCTATCGTCCGACTCTAATTTAATTAATTTATCCATTAATTAATCAACAAAAATCCGAGTCTGTGGTCCGACTCTAATATAATTAATTTACACATTAATTAATTAAATCCTACCCGAGTGCCCAATCCGACTCTAATTAAATTAATTAATACACTTATTAATTTAATACTACCCGAGTCTACAATCCGACTCTAATTAAATTAATTCTCACTCTTATTAATTTAATACTACCGAGTCTACAATCCGACTCTAATTAAATTAATTAAATCATTTATTAATTTAACAACTTGGTGTCACCCAACCATTATCCCCGGACTCTCTCACTTGGCCCGTACCTCAACATTTTCCGAGTCAATGTTTCGACTCCAAACTAATTACTTTCCCTCGATAATTAATTTAATGCCTTGATGTCACTTAACCAACATACCCGGACTCGCTCACTTGGTCCAATTTACATCTCATAATTTCTTTCCCACATTTTTTGCCCACAATGTGTCACACATTTATTTCCATAATTTTCCCAATTATATTTACCTATAATTACCAACATGCCCAGACTCGCCCACTTGGTCCATAATTAAATATTCCCCGAGTCTATATCCCGATTCAAAATAATTTAGTTTATTTCTAAACTTAATTCACTACCTTGGGGTCGCATGACCAATATACCCGGATTCACTCACTTGATCCATACCTCACTATTTTGGAATAAAGTCTCTCAAATTCATCCATTAAATGCCCCACATAAATTCATCCTAGTCCCAATTACTTTCTCCCATAATTGTTAGGAATATTTGTTTCATAATTATTTATCACTTATTAATGTATGAAACCCCCTTTTTAATAAATTTCCCTTCATATAATAAACTGGGCGAACTGCCCAGATTTCTGTACCTTCGATCAATCGAACCCCTGGGCCGATCGATCGATCGTTCCAGTGTTCGTCCTGTCCCGCCGCTGTCAGGCATGGACGAAAGTTTAATCTTTGATTCTCCATTTAAGCTCTTACCCAAATACAAATAATACATCCTCCATGTAAGGAAAGGGTCTAAACATATCACAGACCTAATTTCATCATCAATATCCATAATTTTCCAAGGTTTTCCCGATTTGGGTATTATTCGGGTTTCAAACCCCCAATCCGAATTTTATTTCTTTTTAACAGAAATTAACCATCTACTCTTATTGGTTTATACATCTGATTCAGTCCTCTACTTTCTAGAATCATAAACACGATCAATCTCCCCCTTAATCTCATTAAGATATATAAGTTTACAAAAACCCAATTTAGATTTTGGAGACACACCCAAAACAAATTTTCATACACACATCACTATGATATGAATTGATTATCAAACTTTTAGAAATCATAATAGTTAACCACTTACCTCAAGGTGTTTGTAGTGTCTGATCCGTTGTTGTCGTCCCTCAATTTGGCTCCAAAAACCTCCAATTTGTTCTTGATTTGCTTTCCCCCAAATCCCCTCTCAAACCATAGGTTTAGAGTTGTGTTGGCTGCTGATTTCCTAATCTCCCCATTAGGTTAAAAACCCTTGATCCCGTTTTTCACGTAATGGGCTTAATTAAAGTGGCCCAACTCACCCCGTGTGGGCCCGACTATGCCCAAAAATATCCCGAGACCCAATTACTACCCCCGGTTACTCTTTTCTGACTATCTCGACCCATCCGGACTCAACCACGCAGTCAAAATTGACATCCGAATTAATTTATAAAAATCCTTATCTCACACCCCATTTAGTCTATACCGATTCCCAGCTGGGATAAGTGTATACCTCGTCATTAATACTCGAAATGACGTAATTAAATTATTACTATTCACTTAGTAAATAAATTTCCCTAAACATTAACCATTCACTCCCCGATTAATATTTAAATATATATATTGCCATAATTAATTCAATTAAAATTACAACACACCAGTAATTTAAAATTCCTGAATTAATTAAATATTAACTATACAAAAATACGGGGTGTTACATATGACTTCGGCTTGCTTTTGAGCTGAGCTCTCTTTTGAAGTAGTCTGCTCTACAGGCAAGTTTGATTGGTTAGTAACCTCTAGGTATGTGAACTCTATAATGAATTCTGCTAAAGCTTTCCCTTTTAATGATGATCTTGGCTCGTAAATAATATCGCATTCTCCTAGCTTTATCGCCTAATACAAAACCCTGCCAAAATTTTCGAGTTTGTGGAGTGCTTGTCGAGGAGGGAGATTAGTGTAAACTACTATGGTGTGTAATTAAAAATAAGGCTTCATTCGCCTAGATTCTTCAATGAGTCCTAAGGTCAGTTTTTCAAAGCATGGATACCTGATCTCGACTCCCTTGAATGCTTTGCGGGTGTAGTAGACGGGTTTTTGGATCCCATTCTCCTAGCGAACTAATGCCGAGATGAGTGGTGACTGAGAAACAACTAAATATAAGTACAATTTTTCTCCCAAGACTGGTTGGGACAATAATGGTGGAGATCCCAAATACTTCTTCAATTCTTGAAATGATTCTTCACACTCTATATTCCACTAAAAGTTCTTTCTTAACACCTTAAAGAATGGTAAACACATATATATTGATTGAGAAATAAACCGATTTAAGGCAGCCACTCGACGAGTAAGTTTTTCAACATTTTTTTTTGCAGATCGGCGACTGCATTTCTATCAGAGATTTTATTTTGGTAGGATTATCTTCAATTTATCTTTAGTTCACTATAAAGCGGAGGAACATTCCCTCTTGCACACCGAACATGCACTTGGTCGGATTTAACTTTATTTTATGACTTTCCAGCTAATCGAAAGTCTAACTGAGGTCCTTGATATGATCTAAAGCTTTCTTACTTTTTGTCATCATATCATCGACATATGCATCCATATTTTTCCCAATATGGTCTTCAAACACCTTATTGACCAATCTCTGGTACGTTGCTCATGCGTTTTTAAGCTCAAAGGGCATTACATTGTAGCAATAAGTACCTCGGTTGGTAATGAAGGAAGTGCTTTCCCTGTCCTATGGTTTTATTTTTATCTGGTTATACCCAGAATAAGCATCCATGAAGCTTAATAACTCATGTCCCCATGTGGCATCCACCAACTTATTAATTATGGGTAAAGGAAAATGATCTTTTGGGCCTTATTAAAATAAGTAAAATCTGCACACATTCGCCACTTATCATATTCTTTTTTACCATCACGACATTGGCCAACCATGCTGGATATTTGACATCCTTAATGAATTGGGCTTTTTATAGTTTCCCCACCTCTTCCTGTATGGCTTGTTTTTTCACAGGATTGAACACCCTGCACCTCTGCTTGATCGGCTTGGCATCTTTGTTAATATTGAGCTCAAGACATAGGATGTTGGGATCAATCCTAGGCATATCTTCATGACTCTAAGCGAATACGTTCTTTTGCTCCATTAGGAATGCAATCAATTCATGTTTAAGGAGTGGATCCAATGTGCAGTCGATCTGGGTGGTTCTCTCAGGTTTGTCATTATCCAAGATTATACTTTGCGTGGCTTCTACTATCTTCCCTTTGACTAGCTCTGTTTCATCTCGGGGATCAGAGCATCCACTTTCGATTCACTGTTGGGCTCCATAGTGTCTACTTTGTAAGTAGTGGTCTTTTATTCACATCAACCAATTCATCCTACTCGGCTAAGGAGTAATAGCATTCTTTAGCCACTTTTTTATCATCTTGCACGACACTAACACCAAAGTGAATAGGTAACCTCAAGCATTAATGAACTTTGGATGGTATAACTTTAAATTTCTTTAATCCTACCCTACTGAAGATCACATTATAAGTAAATTGAACGTTTTTATCCATAACAAAGAAGCATATCATTTTATTGAGGCTTGCTGGCCAAGCGCGGAACAACACTTCTAACTTGATTGTTTCTATGGGATAACTTTTTACCCTAAAAAACTAATCAAAGATCTATGATATGGTTCCAATTGGCTAAGTATTAAGCCCAAATTCTTAAAATAAGGGTAAAACATAATATCAGGTGAACTTCCATTATCTATCAGAACCCTGGTGATGATGTATTCTTGGATTCTAAACTTGATAACCAATAATTCATCATGAGGATACAGTACTCCAGAGAGGTCATTTTTGAAAACGACAATAACCAATTTGTCTTTATTAACTTTCCTGGGCCGATCATCATCATTCGGATTGATTCGTTGTATATAGGCGCATGCTTATTCTTCATTTAGATAAGCTATTCTTTTTTTAATATGATTTCCTCCTCCAGCATCTCCACCTGTGATGACATGACAATCAAAAGAACCAAAACTTATCATGGCTACCTCAATTTTGGGTTTCTTTGGCAGGTCGGGATCATCTTTATAACCATCTTTATGGTTTCGCTTCTTGTCATCTCTAGGTTTACAAGGAGAATTTTCCCTTCCTCCTGTCTTTCAACTTTCACATCGATCAATAAATTTTCTCAGCTTTACTCGGTGAATAAGAAATTCAACTTCGTTCTGTAAAGGAATATAATTATCGGTCGTGTGGCCATGATCCTTATGGAACTCATAATATTTAGATTTATCCCTCCTATTGGGTGGCGCCCTCAGATTTTTGGGCCATTTCCAATATTTATTGTGCTTAATTTCCTCCAGGATATGGTGAATATTGACCTTTAACGGAGTATATGCTTCGTACGTTTCAGGCTTATCATCTTTTTTCTATTTCTGTTCCTTCTTTTATACTTATTGGTGGGACTTTACTTTGCAGCCATTGCTTCCTCGGCATTCATGATTTCTCCTGCCTTAGCTATATGCTCTATCATGGTTTCGGGAGGATCTTTTTCCAAAGCATAGTATGGCCTATGTGGAACTAATCCACTCATTAAGACGGTGATGTCTATTTTCCCGTTATAATCAACCACTTCTAGCTTCTCGTTATTGCAACGAGTAATGTATTCTATGATGGTTTCTCCCTCTCGCTACCTGACATTGAGGAGGTGGGCTACTCTCTTAACTGTCTTGTCCCCAAAATAGAAGTTATTGATGAATATCTTGACAAGTTGGTTAAAGTTTACAATACCATATCTGGGAAAAACCAGTAATGGTTCTTAAAAAGGCTCTGCATGTTATTTCATCAGGAACGGAGTATATGTTAGCTACAACCTGATATTGTTCAATGGGTAAAACTGGGTCAGTTTTACCATCATATTTGGGGGTAACAACTGGAGTTTTAAACTTTGATAGAGTTAGGAAATCGATAATTGCCTGGATGAAGGGAGACCCCTTAGCGAAATGACACCGTAATGGGTTCTTTTCCTTGGCCATTTTTCTCACCCGATCTTTTAATCATTGGATCAATCCTTTCCATAAAGGATTGCTGGCCTTGGATCTGTTCGAAGCAGCTTAGTCATCCCGTCCATATGTTTGTGATGAGCTCTCTTCCTGAGAATTCTGCTCAGCATGCACATATCGGCGAACACTTAATCTGGACCTGATTGAGTCTTCATTATGTTACACTGGGTGTTGATTTATTATGCATAATTCCCTGTGGTAATTTCTATTTTCTCTAGGTCCCAAACGATCAAAAGGCGAGGCTATGCTTAATCTTTCAAAAATGCTTGGTCTTTCAGGAAAAAGAGAATGATATTTATAGAATTCTGTGGATCTGAGTGATGAACTTACTCCCCAACGATAAGACCTATCACGTGAAGACCTGGAATAGCTATGTCGGCTATTCCTAGGAGGTGGAGGTGGCATTTCTCTCCTTAGAGAAGGAAATGCATTTTTCATGGAAAGAGCTGGAGACTTAGCTTGTAATGATTGAGCCAGATGTCTTACGATTTCCTACATGGCATCTTGACCCCTGGAAATACTGGCAATGATTCCATTTAGGTCAGCTGTTATAGGCAGAGCAGATGGAACGGCAGTATTTCCTTCATTTATGGTACTACTTTCAGGGTCATTCATTTTCCCTTAAATAAAGATGTACAAGATAAAGAATGGTAATTGACACACGTTCACACAGACGGTGCCAATCTGTTGATTTTAAAACATAGACTAGATCCAATTTTCTAATCACAGATAAAATATAATATGCGATGAAATAAACACACAAGAGACAAGGAGTTTTAAATAGGGGTACCGTTTTGGTTCGAGAAAAAATAGGGTTGCCGTTTTGGTCTGAGAAAAAATGGTTTTGGTTCCATATTATGAACTACTGAAAACCGATTTTACTAAAATCGAAAATACAGAAAAAAATTTGGTTGGTTTTGGTTTTAAGATATAAAAAACCGATTTACTGAATTTATCGTACCGATTTATCGTACTGAATTTACCGTATTGAAATACCGTACCAAACTTACCATATATTACCTTACCAATTACCGAATGAAAATTGTATTTAAAAAAAGTATACAAAATTATCAATACCTTTCATTTTAAACTCATTTCATCCATTCATTTCACTTAGTATAAAAGCAAAAAACCTATTTTTGCTTCTATTCTCTTACAAATCAACCATACCCACCAAGTCCCTCTAGCTGCATAACACAATGTAACTTCTTCTTCCCTATCTCCTTCTTTTTTGGCCTCAAATCGGTACAAGTTTCCCCCTCCGACAACCTCCTTCGGCGTCAAATCGGTACGACTGTATTGTTTATGCGTGTATGTCTAGATTCGCTACGCCTCAAACTTGTGGGTTTTGATCAATGTGTTTGTTTCTTTATGTGTGTATGTCTAGATCTGCTATGCCTCAAACTTATGGGTTTTTAGTATGTTGGTTGGTAAATGTTTATGCATCTGAGATGCATTTATTTATTTCAATGTGTTTTTACTTCTAAAACATTGTTGATCTGCTCGAATCTTGAACTAATCTTTCAATGTTTTTTTTTATTCAGTGTGATTTTTCACTTCAAAAACATATATACGTATGTATCTAGTTTTTTTTTATATAGATCTACATATATGTTTATACACAACTAAATATATAGATCTTTCAATTTATACACAACTGTTTTAAGGCTTTTTAATGTAATTTAGTTTGTTTATAGAATTTAGTTTTTCTTTGCTCCATGATCTTCATTTTATTTTTCAGTGCAATTTATATTATATTTTAGTTTTAAGTAATGCATTTAAATGAGTTTAAGATTTTGATACTGAAACTTGTACAAAATTTTACCGAAATCATAATATCAAAATATATACCAGATCTATCGAATGCATAAACCGATTTTAAATTCTGGTATTTACCCGAAAAAACTGAATTGAAATCGAAATTACTAAAAAAAACCGAATATACTGAAAAAACGGTTGGTTGGGTTTTGGCTTTTGTTTTGATGTACTAGTCGATAAATTGGTGCGGTACGATTTTACCATTTAGATTATGGTGTTGGTATTGGTAAGGGGTCATTAACCACCATACCGTACGGGATGCAACCCTATTTTTTAAAGTGGTTCAGCTATGAAGAAAAGCCTACATCCACTATTATTGTATTGATTTAAGTGATTACAAAAGGCTAGGTGCTCTCGCTACAAAAAGAATAACCTAGAATCTGTTCTATCTTGCCTTTTGTGAAAGGAATACAATGTATTCTACCATATTTATAGACGCCAAGTTATTATTCTACCATCTCTATAGACACCAAGTTATTATTGGATCCCAGGCTCCATCAGTTATTATAGTATATTGATGTCCATTGAATGTACATGTGTAAAATGAGTTCTGGAGAAGCCAATCAACAGACCTGAGTTATTAGACGATAAAACTTGGGTATCTTATCCAGAGGGCTCTCAGTTCCAGAGAAGTAACATCAACGAAGTCCTTGAGAATTGTAAAATTTGGCTACTAGCTTTTACGGAGGTGTTCCTCTTCTGATTATTGATCCATCACCTACTTATCCCTCTAGAAAACTACTACCATTACCTCTTTGGTTTCACAATGTTGAGATATAGAGTCCAAAATGGGAAAATTAAAGCCTTGCACCATAGTATAGAAGATTCTAGGCTCCTCCCATCGCCAATTGGTTTCAGGTTGGATGGTCAAATATTTAACATGTGATCAGAGCTAGTTATAAATGTCCCAATGACCCAATTGCTCCACGTTACCCAATATTAATTATCAACATGTTACTCTCAAATGATGCTGCGTGTTGAGATATAAAGTCCCACATGGGAAAATTATAGTCTTGCACCAATGGGACCCCTCAACCCATTGCTAATTGGTTTTTGATTCGATGCTTCAATATTTAAGACACAAAATTCGACTCAAACAAACATGGCCCTTACTAGGAAAGATTGGGACATCGGCGTGGAATCCTCCACCATGAGTGAACACAAAATTGGTTGACACCTCGGATTGTACCAACTCAAGTCCCATTCGCTCCTCTATGATGACTTATTTGAGGCAGACTGCGAAAGAACATATAAACAAAATACACACTACAAATTATTGTTCAATTATCTCTCATTTTCATTCTTAATATTAAGTTCTTGAATGACATGACAAGAATGGAATCTTTTCTATAATTACATAATTATCCCCTCATTAAAGAAATAAAGAAACCAGCCCACACTATGCCACTACGCACTTGAGTTAGTAATTATTGGACTGCTATGTTGTGCATTTTGAGAGGTGCCTTTGTTGGGGAGGAGTCTTTCCTACCAAAGTTGCGGTTTGGAATGTCAATCATGGTAATATTTGGGTGTTTTTTACCTTTACCCATTGGGATAATTTGGTATTTTTAGATACCCCACATTTTCATCAATTAGAATTACTCCAATATTTAATAAATACTGCATAAGGTACAAGTGGGTCGATACCCATGCCTTGGCGGCTGCATGTGTCTGGGTAAATCTCATTAAAGAACATATAAGAGAATCTCTAGATACTGGATTATCTTCGCATGTGTGTGTGTGTGTGGTGGTGATGGATCAAGGGGTGGGGGTGTTGCTGCTAAACTATATATAGAACTTTATTATTTCAGTTAATGACGTGTGCTCTGTGATTGTAATTGTTTTTTGGGTGATCTTGTGCTAGGGATGTATTCTGTAGATTTTTTTATTATATAACTGCAAATCTTGGGGGTTAAAAAAAGATCCAATTTTTGAAGCATATATGAATAGTTACTTAAAGAACCCGAATTATGTATTCTTGGTGGGCGTGTATTTCTTGGAATCACTCAACGTCTTGCAACACGCTTACTGCAACAAGTTTTTCGAGTTCCAACAACAATTCCTTCAACAACTTTGTAGTCATTATGTTCAACATTTCGGTAAGCTTATTCATGTTATCTAATTGGACTTGAAAACATTCTCTTATTTATCGCATACAATAAAATAAGGAGAAAGATTAGGGGGGAAAGGAAAGAAAAAATGTATCATATTGTTTGGAATACTACTGCTTAGTAACCTCTTCCTAGGTTACTTAGTTCTGTAAAGAAGTTATTACCTTTTATATTTTGGATTTGTTGCAAGGATACATATATGGAAATAGAACATCACCATATGTTTATCCCTTGAAACGAACCATTAATTTTTCTTTTTGTGTTGATGGAACTCCCTAAGTTTATGCCGAAACAAAAAGTTATTTTTATTTATTCTTTATTTATGATATTTTAACTATAATTTTTGTTATTGAATCATCCAAATTTGCAGGTCATATGACAAGTACAGTTAAATATGGAGAAATCTGATACCCAAATCTAATTAAAGGAGAATATGCATAACAATTTCTTTTTCATGAGTTGTGTCTAATTTCCACATTTTTTTCCTTTTATTTCCCAATTTTTCACTCTTTTTATGGCCGAGACATTTTGATATATAAATATGCTTTTAGAAATAGCAAATGTAAAGACAATTCTATTATATCACATTTAAAAAAAAAAAGCACCTTTAAAACGATTTATCATTGATCCATAATGTGCAAAAAAAAAAAAAAAGCACCTTTAAAAAAAAGAAGCACTCTTTTTATGGGATTGATGTGCAAATTTTAATTCTCCTACAAGTGGTACTCGCTAGAATCACTTGAAGGAGAATGCGTAGGATTTTCAAATTGATCTCCTATTATAGATGTCTTTGTTTCTTTTAGAGGTGGTAAAAACAAGTTGCAAAGATGATACTTTAGACAACAAGAAATTGACCTGAAATTGATCTGGTATGTCGTGGTCGTATTTGGATTTTATGACATGAAGTTGTGTTGTGTCATGTCAAAACTATTGTTCATGTTATCATAAAGTGTTATGTTATTCACAATTTTAATCGTGTAATCCTATATTATTATGTTTAATTAGGTGTAAATATTATTACTACTGACATGTTTGACACGACTCGTGGTAAAAAAAAAATACAAAATTTTGTCATGCCGTGTTAAGGCAAAGCACAATGAATGAACATGAATTACCATCACTAATCATAAATGTACATGTGTGCTAGAGTACTTGACATATATTTCACCTCGGGAAATGTTTCGGAATCTTATAATAATATATTTTTTATATAATAAAAGTGCAACTTTATATTAGAAAAAATTTAAAAGTCTCACTGAAAGCATAGACTACATGATAACATTATTTATTAAAACTTTAAAGCAAGCCAATTTAATCTCATTTTATTTTTGACCAAAATTAAAGAAACACATATAGGAAAAAGTTATATTTTTAAAGAAACAATTAAACATGTCTTCATTGAGAAACTTTAAACATGCCATTTTTAGTATTAATTAGACTTTTATATGTTATTATTAAAAAATAAACTATATGTAGGACTCCTAACCAAAAAAATTGAAGATAACAATGAAATTTTCCACAAAATTATTTGTACTATGGTGAGAGCCACGTATTGTTATAGGTAAAGTTACCCGAGGAAAAAATAATTTCTCATAAATTAATGGAAAAAAGGGGGTAAAAAAAGTTAGCGATAACGCATTTCACAAATAGATCTTAACTTTATTTCAAGGTTAACACTCTCTCTGTGTTTTTGTAATTATTCATTTCATCTTTTAATTTCTTTAATTCAGACAACAATTTTGATATAGAATTATTTATTTTTATTAATTTATTTTTTCTTAGTGTACTGAAACATTTTAACTTGTTACAAAGGTGTGTGTTTCTTTTTATAATGAATTAGAATATAAAGTATCAACACTTTAATTATGAAAAAAAAATTGTCAATGTTGAAACGTTTATGACATAAAACTACTTTAAAATATAACAAGGATAACTAATGTCCTAAAACTCAACTTCGCAACCACTCTTTCTCCCTCCCTAGCTCCCCCCCCCCCCCCTCTCTCTCGCTCTCTCACACACACACACACGCACACACACACACACACACACACACACACACACACACATTAAACATTTCAATTTGATTAACTTTCACATCACTATTAATTTAAACTATATATTTTTTTTAATACAATGATTCACTTGAAGCTTGATCAATACCCGGTTGAACATATGTGTCAATTCTACCCGGTTCAACTTTTGAGTTCTTATGATTTTACTCTTTTTTTCTCTTTTCAAATTTCACATATACGTAAGAACACAATCTTTAATATATGAATAGAGTAGTGTTAAATGCACCAGGTTGCTTTAAATGCTTGCGCACTTGACTAACACACTTGTAAAGTTAACATGCTAGTCAACTGTACAAGCATTTAATACCCGGTGCATATATTATTTTTCATGTTTATATACATTATCTAATTTTGTGTGAAAAAGAAACTAATGAAAATATATTTTCTTTTCTATTTTAGAATGGATATCATAATTATAAAATCACAATAATACATAATGTTACACGTGAAATTATATGCATTATTATACATGCAATTATATAAAATGGCAATAAAATATAACGTTACACTTTAAATAATTCATGAAAAACAGGGGGTACCTCTAGTAAAGTATCGTATTTATTTAATGTGATAATGGGGATTTTTTCCGGTCCTTTAATAACATGAGGAATTTTTTAAACAATGTTTAAGAAAGTTCCATTATTTGAAAAAATCATAACGATACATATTTTTATTTGTTATTGATATTAAAATTGATATTAGAGAGATTTTTTGGGCCTATACATGAAAGAAACTTTAAAAATGCTTAAGAAAGATAATGAAATAATGAGCGTAAAAAATAATTGAATGGAACATGGATCTACCAGTTGAGCTAGACAGGATGGTTGAACATAATAGGCAAAAATACGTTGATGATTTGTCAACTCGTCAACATTCAATCATAATTAATCATTCTTGCATTCAATATATAGAAGGTTTTTAGTCGGTTTGGTCTGTAATTGGAGCATACCAATGCCATATGAACTTTGAAATCATCAAACCAAAATTATCAATTTTACCAGTCGGTACGCCTGCTCTTGAATAAAAAATTAAGTCGTGTGGTACATCGGTAAAATCGAGTTTTAACGATAAAACTGGTTTTCCAGAAAATGCGGTAGATTTTAGTAAATTTCTCTTTATAAATTCAGTACTACTCGGTACATAATGGTAATTTTTTGTATATAAACATTAAACACTAAAATAAATATCACAAATTGTAATTCAAGTTACTCTATTGTCCAAATAGAAGAAAAAAAGTTGTGTATATGTGTAGGACTGCATTAATAATAACCATAACGAGTTCTACAAACTCACTTCCACACAAAAGTTAGATCCATATCAGATTTAACCAAGATGAAAAATCAAATGCAATAAACCAGCATGTACACTCAACCTAAAGTAGTGTGTAAACGGATGAAACTAGATCTGTACATGTTAAATCAAAACAACAAGTATATTTTAAGGTCTTTAACACAGATCAACACAAACAATTTTAACCAAGAAGTTTAACAAAAATATGCGCAAGAATAGATCATACCAGTAAGAACACGCCAGAAAATGGATCAAAATGGGTTGCCTTTCACCATACAGTTTGAAGATCCATAAATGTTCATTAAAATCTTTGACAGTTCTTGTATAAGAAAAAACTCATTGTGTATGTGGTTTTGAGAGGAGAAATTAATATGTAGGTATTTCAGTTTCGTTATGTCTCTCTCTCTCTCTCTCTCTCTCCCTATCTTTCTCTCTCTAATGTAGAGAGGTAAATCTCATATATGTTTTTCTCTCTCTTATTACAATTTGTTCTTTGTGGCCGAAATGAAGATAATTGGATATTTATATGTGCGCTTGATTTCGGTTTTTTAAAATGAAGGGCCACGATTGAATCTTGGATGATACCCTAAAATGAATGGTTAAGATTAGGACTACTTAAAATACGTCTGATTGGTTAATTTAAAGAAGTGTGGATCAAGCATTGGGACCTTACATTAAAGAAGATCCAACAGTTTAAAGAGACACGGATCAAACATTTGTTAAGTTCGATAATATTATTTTGGCATTTTTGGTTCATTAGTTTCGGTATTTTATTTCGGTACGATACAATCGGTAAATCGATTCAAAAAACAAAAAACAAAACCAACCATAAAAAAATCGGTAATTTCGGTTTCGGTAAGTAAAAAATGTAAACCATGACCACTAATTTTCGGTACAAAAGGTACGATACGGGTTTTTACTATACCGCGAACACCCCTTATTCAATATAAAGCATGGATTTGATTAAAAAATTTATCAACATTAAAGATGCTTAAGTAAATGTTTCATTGATAAGAAGAATGGTGTAACAACCCGAGGTCTTAGAGACGAGGATTTATTTATTCTGAGAGAAATAAATATTATTTTATTAGAGAATTATTAAATTGGCAATTGAGGTCAAAATTTGAAGTCGTTAGGAAGTGTCTCGAATGGTGATTCTAAGGGTGTAGTTGTGCCCGGAAGGCTCGAGAAATTCAAAATGACTGTACTTGGGGTCTATTTAGGTTCCGAAATATTTTAAGCACGTTTGACTCGAATTAAAGATACCGAGTCATTTAAAGTGTGTATATTTAAAGATGTGTACATTGAGAAATAAGGCTTATTAATCCTACGGGAGATTTATTCTCCTTAGAGAGAAAGACAAACAGAAAGAAAGAAAGAGAGAAGAAGAAAGAAGATGAGAAAGAAGGAGAAAAGAGAGAGAAAGAGGATTTTCCGGTCAATACGCGATCTCAAGGAAGATTCAGACCCTACGAACCCGAGGCAAGTGATTAAACTTGCTAAATAATTGTTGTGTACCATTTATTGCATGATTTGTGGATTAAATCTTTGGGTTTTATCTTTAAATTATCAAAACCTAACTTTTGGGTATAATCTTAGATTTGATATGTAGATCTTTGATTTGAGGATAGAAATTGGTTTATATAGTTTGTAGGATGATTATTGATGATATATATGTGATTGGGTTGAAGAGAAATGAAGAGAAAATGATAAAAATCAATTTTGGGATTTTTGGCTTACTAAAAAGTAGCCATTTTAGAGCCTCCAGGTAGGCCGAATCGATTCGGCCTCCTAGCCGAATCGATTCGGAAAAATGCAGGTGCCCAGGTCTGAATGATCGAATCGATTCGGACCCCAGCCGAATCGATTCGGCCTGAGACAAAGTCCCAGTTCTGATGACCCGAATCGATTCGCCTTGGAGGCCGAATCGATTTGCTGGGCCGAATCGATTTGCTGGGCCGAATCGATTCGGAATTGGCCCGAATTAATTCGGAAACAGGGCTTTTTGAGGGATGTTTTTCTAGGGAGAATTCCATTCTGTTTTGTTTGAGGTTATTGATTGGGGACCTCTATAGGACTTATTTGGAGTATGTTTGGAGACTTTTAGAGAGTTTCCCTTATAAGAAATTATTGGAGTCATATAGACTTAAATTGAGGAATAACGATTAGAGATTTTGGTATTTTCTAAGTGGGGAAGCCCACCTTGATTTGGAGATTCTATTTGGAAGATGATAATTTGATTCAGATGAAGAATGAGAATAAATTTAGAGATAATGGATCTTAGGATCCAATCCCAAATGGGATAACTTTAAAGGTTCATAAAATGAATTGAACCCTATTATGGATGGAGAATTATAAATGCAAATTGATGTGCATACGAATATAGAAATATCCTTAATGATGATTGATTTGGGAGATGTCTCACACAATGAAATTAAGGTGCATTAGGATAAAGAATACCCTTAACTTAAATAGAATTGAGAGACAGTTCATAATTAGAAGCGACATGTGAGCTTCAAGCGAGAAATAGTATAGTGTATACTAAGTGGGGAAGACGTGTGAGAATTTACGATTAGTATATCATGAGGAAAATATACTAAACAATGATATTAATTCTTTTACGCCTAAGAGCGTATAATGAATATGAAAATGATGTGGCAGGTATACCTTATATGACGGTATATCTTTATATGATGTGGTGATGTATGTATACCTTATATATATATGTATGTGTATATATATATATATATATGTATGTATATATATATATATATATATATATATATATATGTATGTATATATATATATATATATATATATATATATATATATATATATATATATATATATATATATATAGTGAAGCATACCCCCTCCTTGCTATCATTGGGAAGTTGCATGCGATGAGGGTGAGCATCCTTGCTCAAAGAGCACGGTGTGGATATTCCCCAGGACATAGTCGTCCATTGTGATTATTATGCGATATATATATGCATTCTATTTGGGGGTGAGAAGTCGGGGGTATGTGACGTTCTCACTTGTCGGTTAGGAGCTATGACCGCTTTTCGGGACGTGTTGTGCGTGAGTTGATCACGAGGTGGGTGTTGTTGAACCCCACCAGGTGGCCCTAGTTTGCTACGTGTATGAGCTGCTGGAAGATGATAGCATGTGAGCCTGCGTCCTCGAGTTATAGCTCGGTTGTATGGTTAATGTTGATTGTGCTTGTACTTGGGTATCGAGGGCATAATGGACCTCGGCGACCAATATTGCCAGGATTAGGGTATCGGGGGGGTTCCTTGTTTAGATTTCGCCTCGGCGAGAAGTCCCACGCACGAACCGCAGTGTAATGTTGGAAATTGGGGACAAGTTAGTCCTTAATGCTCATATCTATCTATATATATCACCTATCCCGACTATCGACAGTGCCATGAGTAGTGTAACGGGGGGTTCCTTGTTTGGATTTCGCCTCGGCGAGATGACCCATGCATGAAACGTAGTGTACTATTGAGAATTTGGAATATTAATTAATTAAAATGGGGTAATAATAATTTGGGTTACATGCATCATGCATTGAGGGCATAACTAGAATATATGAAATTCTAGTAAAAGAGAATGTTGATGTATTGTGATGATGTGGTTATGAGGATGATTATGCAACTTTATATGTTCAATAAATGAACAAATATAAAGAGAACTATAACATTAAAGTTAATGTATATGATTTAAGAAAATAGATAAGTGTAGATTGGGAGATAGGTTAGATGATTTCAATTAAATGATTCAATTGGGTTTAAGTTAGATTCTCTTACCTAAATTAGATTCGGGCATTATTTGGAGATCACGTGCATACGCTTAGTGTGCGCTTTAGTTGAGAGGCGAGTTGAATTATTATGGAGAGTTCGATTCCACCTTAATCATGTAATAATGCATTTATAATTATTATGCATTTTAATGAACTTGCTATAAAATGTTTTCAACTCGGGCTCTAACCCGTTTATATTTTCTCCCTCCATGTGTATATATTGTATTACTTCAGGTGTTCCTCCGCAAGGACGCTATTGATGTTCATCCATCCAGTATTTGTGGAGCTGTGGCAGTAGCGGACTGTTGCGCCACTTTGATTTAGTCGATTTCTATCTTTGTATATCTAGATTAGGATTCGGTTGTATATCGGGTTTATACTCAAGTGTTGTAGATTAACACTTTTATATTTCATTCCTCAGATTATTGCATTGTTTGTTACCCGACAGCATATTCGGGTATTTCATTGTAGATATTTTGTTGTACATTGTATCGTACTCTTTTATATTATTTGTTTTTGCACATGTCACTCGTCATAGTTAGATGTGTATGGTTGGTTATGGTTGCAAAGTTGGTTTTGTTGTTGTGTTAAATAAGAGTTTTAAATTTTTTTGGCAATCCACTTTTAATGGTTTCAGGTAGTTAGCCTTATATTATTTAGTATTGTCAGTTGATGTTGAGACTGTGCCATCTGAGAAACCTGATTTATTATAGTATAGGGCTGGCCACCCGTTATTATTTGGAGCGGGTTGTCACAAATAGCCCTTGTCATTATCTATAGTAATTTCTTCCAAGAAGAAATGATCCAGTGTAATTATTAAAATGAGTAAGAAAAAAACCTATTCAAAATGTATATTTTTGCAAATTGTATTTCTACAGGATACCCTTCCTTGACACACTTTTATTGATATACTAATATATTTTTAATGAATTGGTTTATGGATGAGTTAATCATAATTAATAAAACATCAGGCTTTCAAAAACAAATAGTTTGACCGACCAATACATTAAAAAAAATGATGTCGTCAACTAAAGTGTGTCAATAAGGGGTGTACCCATAAAATATTCTTGGGAAAATCTTCCATTTAAGCGTGTTGTTCGAGTGCTTTTCCACCTTCTCACGACACTTGAATTGTAACTAGGGCTGGTTTTCGATCGGGTTGTTCGAAAAATGGAGCATACCAATACCATACCAACTTTGAAATCATCAAGCCAACATTACATTTTTTACCATTCGGTACACCAGACCATAAACCAAAACCAAACGGTGCGATACATCGGTAATATGGGTTTTTTGCGGTAAAATTATTTTTTCGGAAAATACGTTAGATTTCGGTAAATTTCTCTTTACAAATTTGGTACTACTCGGTACATAATGGCAGTTTTTTGTATATAAATATTAAAATCTAAAGTGAACATACAAAATTATAATTCAAGTTACCCTATTGTCCAAATAGAAAAAAAAAAACAAGTACGTAGGTATGTCGGACTGTATTAAAAATAACAACAACGAGTTCTACAAACTCATATCCACACAAAAATCAGATCCAATAAACAAGTATGTACACTCAACCAAAAGCCGTGTGTAAATGGATCTAACCAGATATGTACATGTTAAATGAAAACAATAATTATATATCAAGGTTTTTAACATAGATCTACGCAAATAATTTTAACCAAGAAGGTTAACAAAATATGCGCAAGAATAGATCATACTAGTAAAAACACGTCAGAAAATGGATCAAAATGGGTTACATTTCACCCTATACATAGATGATCCATAAATGTTCATTAAAATCTTTGGCAGATCGTGTATAAGAAAAAAACCACTGTGCATATGGCTTTGAGAGGAGAAATTAATATGTAGGTATTTTGGTTTGGTTCTACCTCTCTGTCACTCTCCCTCTATCTCTCTCTCTAAGGTAGGGAGGTAAATCTCATATTTCTCTCTCTCTCTCTCTCTCTCTCTCTCTCTCTCTCTCTCACTATAATTTTTCCATTGTGGCCGAAATAAAATGAAAATGATGTTTATATATGACAGTTGATTTAGGGTTTCCAAAATAAAGGTCCACGATTGAATCTTGGATGATACCCTAAAATAAATGGTTAAGATTATAATTACTTAAAATAATTCTGATTGGTTCTTTTAAAGAGACACGGATCAAACAATGGGACCTTAGATTAAAGAAGATCCAACAGTTTAAAGATACATGGACCAAGCATTTGGTAAGTTCGATAATATTGTTTTGGTATTTTCGGTATATTAATTTTGATATTTCGTTCAGTACGGTAGTGTTATTAAATAGGTTTTTAAAATGTTAAAACAAAAACATACCATAAAAAATCGATAATTTTGATTTTGGTAAGTAAAAAATGTAAATCATTAGCACTAATTTTTGGTACAAAATGATACGGTATGGGTTTTTACTGTACAACGAACACCCCTAAATCAATATACAACATGTAGTTGATAAAAAAATTTATTAACTTCAAAGATGCTTAAGTAAATGTTTCATCAAGAAGAAGAATAACACTTGTCATTGTCTACTGTAATTTCTTCCAATAAGAAATTATCTAATGTAATTGGTAAAATGAGTAAGAAAAAAACCTATTCAAAATGTATATTTTGAGATCAAATAAGGATTTTGCGGTTTAGCTTTGGCAAATTATAGTTCTATAGGATACCATTATTTGACATGTTTTATTCATATCCTAATATATTTTAACGAATTAGTTGATGGGTGAGTTAATCAAAATTAATAAAACATCAGGATTTCAAAAACAAAAAGTTTGACTAACCAATACAATAAAAAAAATCATACCGTCAACAAAAGTGTGTCAATAAAGGTTGTTCCCATAAAATTATTCCTCGACGAATCTTCCACTTGAGCGTGTTGTTCGAGTGCTTTGTCACCTTATCAGGGCACTTGAATTGTAACTAGGGATGGTTTTCAGTCGGTTTGTTCGAAAAATGGAGCATACCAATACCATACTAACTTTGAAATCATCAAACTAAAATTATCAATTTTATCAGCTAGTACACCAGCCCATAGACCAAATCCAAATCGTGAAGTACATTGGTAAAATCGGTTTTTATAGTAAAACCAAATTTTCAGAAAATACGGTAGATTTCTTATTATAAATTTGGTAATACTTGTTACATAATGGTAATTTTTAGTGTATAAACATTAATCTCTAAAATAAACATCACAAATTTTAATTCAAGTTACACTGTTGTGAAAATAGAAAAAAAAAATAGTTACATAGGTGTGTGGAACTATATTAACAATAAACACAACGAGTTCTAAAAAATCAGCTCCACATAAAAATTAGATCCAGATTAGATTGAACCAATACAAATAATCAAATCCAATAAACAAGCATGTAAATTCAACCTAAAGCAGTGTGTAAACGAATCCAACAAAACCTGTACATGTTAAATCGAAACAACAAGTATATATCAAGGTTTTTAACACATATTTATAAAAACAATTTTAACTAAAAAGGTTAACAAAATATGCGCAAGATTAGATCATACTAGTAAAAACACTTTGTAAAATGGGTCAAAATGGGTTGCGTTTCACCCTATAGTTAGAAGATCCATAAATGTTCGTTAAAATCTTTGACAGGTTGTGTATAAATAATAACCCATTGTGTATGTGGTTTTGAGAGGAAAAATTAATATGTAGGGGTTTCGATTTGGTTCTATTTCTCTCCCACTCTCTTTCTCTCTCTAAGGTAGAGAGGTAAATCTCCGAATTTTTTCTCTCTCTCACTACAATTTGTGCGTTGTGTTCGAAATAAAAAGAAGAGGATATTTATATATGACAACTGATTTAGGGTTTCCAAAAAGAAGGTCCATGATTGAATCTTGAATGATACACTAAAATTAATGGTTAATATTAGACTTACTTAAAGTATTTCTGATTAGTTATTTTAAAGTGATGCATATCAAGCATTGGGATCTTATATTAAAGAAGATCCATTTGTTTAAAGAAACGCAAATCAAGCATTTGGTAAGTTCGATAATATTATTTTAGTATTTTTGGTACATTAATTTCATTATTTTATTTCGGTACTGTACAGTCGGTAAATCGATTTTTAAAATCTGAAAACAAAAACCAACCATAAAAAAATCGATAATTTTGATTTCAGTAGTTTCGGTTTCGGTAAGTAAAAAATGTAAACCATTACCACTAATTTTCAGTTCTAAATGTTACGGTACAGGTTTTTACCGTGCCGCGAGCATCCCCAATTGTAACATAAATTTGCGATGTGCCTAACAACAGTGACCATTTTTAGCCCAACACGTTTACAAGACTCGGATCAATAAAAACATGTAGCTAGTTAGTGTTATACTTTACTCAAAGAAACTTAATAATACAACTCGAAATTGAACAATACACTGAAATTAACACTTGTCAGCTAAATACACTAACATCAACAAAGACAACAAAAGAGTGAAACGTAACCAAATAATTTTAGAATTAATATTTCAACTGAATAAACAAATAAAAATATAAATAAATAAATGGTACATGACACCCTTACTATATAAAAAAACACTTGTGCGATTGGAAACCTCCAAGTATATATGTAGAAGTTTTAAAAGTTTAAGGGTATATAGATAAGTTTCAAAAAGTTTAAGGATACATATAAACAAATTCAAAAGTTTAGTATGGTGTAGGGGTGGAAAACGGAGGATGCAGAGCGGATATCATGATTTCCATATCCATATCCGCTATCTGGATTCACTATCCGTATCCGTATCCTCCCGAATAGTAAAAACAACTATCCATATCCGTATCCTTTCTAATTCTCCAAATTCGAATAATATCCATATCAAAATTTCTTATCCATTGATATTAACTAAAATTCTTATTGAATAAAAATTAGACAATCAAAGTCCAAGAGAATTTGTTGTAACTAACAAAAAAAAATGTAAACTCTTAAGATAATGCTTGAGATCAAATACTAATCTCTAATGCTCATATTCATGAATCACAAGTTCTCATTTTCTCTTATTTAATAGTCCATAGCTCCTCAACATACATTTCCCCTCTGTTAAAAAAAGGAAGATACTTAAATAAGTAACTATATATAAGTAAAAAACACTTATATCTAGTGAATGGACAAGAGAATAAGTAAACATCACTTATATCCTTTTATTATGTGTGGTTAAATTTTTTTTCTTGTTCCTTAAACCATCTCTTGAATGAAATTTTAAAGAAACGTTTTGGACATTAACATACCAAGTGCAGACAATTTAATTGTAAAATAAATAAATCGCAATATAAAATCCAAGTCACCGAACCTTAAAGAGGTCACCGAATTAAAAAAAAAAGTGAGTTCCACAATATTAAAGCCAAGTCACTGAATTATAAAAAATAACTAATAATGGAAAAAATAATAATAATAAAGATTGTCATCATTGCCAACCTCCAAAATCCACATCTTCGAAACCCTCACGTCTAGAACATCTCGCTAGTCAACATCACTTATAGCCTTTAAATTTTCTTCAAAACAACAAATCATGAGTGTATTTGTAAATTTGTAATGATAAATAATTAAACGATCAATTGACTTACTTAGTTTCTCACTAATTGATGGAAGCAAATCTTACATGAGAACGTATGTGCTTGCGTTCAAATGATAAACTTATATATTAAACACCTTTTAACCCAAACAAACCCTAAACACGCAACAGTATGTGATTGAATAAGATAATGAACAAAGCAAGAACATTCAAACACATGCTTGTGAGGAAAAATCCCCCAAACGGGCAAAACCATTTATTTTCATTATAATATTGTAACTGTACAATTTCGGATTACAATGAAAATACAAGTGACTAAGAATTACTCTCAGGTGTCAGATTCTGTAGTCGGCGGCTGGAAATGCCCCTTTCTAGGAGGGCTGCAATGAAGAAGAAGAACGGTCTTATCCACAAGGGTATGAACAGCAAAACTGCGTTCTTGGGTTGCAAAATGATTCACAAGTGTTTGGAAATTTGTGTGAATAAAAAACCTAGAGTCTTGGGCTCAATAGGTGAAGACTTAGAGTTTTTGTGCTCTGAAAATCATGTATGGAAGTCTTGCAAGACAAGTCCCCCGAAGTTGGTATTTATAGGAAAACAGATGAAGAGATCCACATTCTTAAAACCTAAAAATTCTATCCATCGTATAGTTACCCCAAACCGGTTCGGGCTGGGTTCGGGGACAATGGCTGGTAAAAGGGGCTTTCAGCACTTAAAAAAATTCCAAGGTTTTTCTTGGACATAACTCCATTTTCAACGACCCATAACTTGTTCACCGTAGCTCGGATTGAGGTGTCGTTTCTTCCAGTATCTTTGTTGCGGCAAGATCTTAAAATTTCCAGTTGACTGGTCCTCCAGACGGTGGCTATAAAATTACCAATTTGCCCTCGAACATCCCTATCAAGCCTTGTTGCACTGTTTTGACTTCTCTTGCATACCACTTGTATTACGAGCCTAAAATCATGGAACGTGAAGTCATTGAGGCAGATGAGGGACACATGATGGAGATCATAAATGCTTGATTCCTGGAATTCGGATTGAGGACGTCATATGAGATCGTGTAGGGACGTGCCAAATGTAACGGCGTACGACATACAAAACTGTAAGATAACGGACATGAGAAAAATGTCCTTAAATTACACATATATAAAAGTCTCCACGGTCTCAAACGCCAACAATGAACATGTATCATCCACAATCCGACGCTGCCAACGAAAAAAAAACTCTAACGTGATAGTTGAAATTTGAATAGCCAAAATATCGGAAGCCATCTTCCTAAATATAGAAAACTTTGGACCCTTAAGTTTCCACCAATTCAAGATATCAATAGGAAGGTCATTAAAATCATCTAAAGAAAATAAAGTTTCCTCCGAGTATTGTTCCAGTTCTGTCTTTTGAACCGATAAAGTGCCAGAACGCTCCCTAATATACCATTTTAATCCTCCAGTAAATCCAACACTTATTTAGTTTGATCTTTCAATATCACTATTAACCTATTATCAGGCGGCATTATCCGTTCGAACGAGATCATCTCTTTATTAGAACGAAATCAAGTCTCATTCGAACGATAAGCCTTTCTCGTTTAAACGGGATTCAAACGACCTTCCGACAACTGAAAATTGTACGCCATCTCTCGATAATCATTTGATGTAAACCTTCTGACGAGACTTCAAACAAGTAAACTCATTTTTTCGAGTGAGTTTCTTATCTCTCTAGAATGAAGCTGGCAAAAAATTAAATGTTTTTTAAGTTTAAAACAACCTCGTTTTTAAATCAAATAAAAAATCAAACAACTTCCAATATAATAATAAATAAATTTCAAACTGCAAACATAAATTATACCATAATTAAGTGGAGTAGTGGAGCCCGATGAAGATGAATGTGATGCACGTTGAAGATGTGGTGCTACACGTTGGAGTAGCACATTGGAGTTATCGGATATTCGAATCATTAAGACATCATGAATAATCATGATGACGTGATACAAAGTAATGAGATACGCCATAGAGTATATAACTTAGATAGTAGGGGTAATGTCAGAAATGTTTCCCTTTCAAATATCCTCCTACTTCTATTCCGGGACAAAAATAAAAAATCCGAACTACCAAAAAAAATTCCTCAGACAAACATTATTCTAATACCCTCCCAAAACCCCCCCAAATGGAATGGTATCAAAATACATAATTCTTCGAAATCTTCAAAACCTTCAAATATCAAAATCTTCAATTCTCCTACTTTCTCTTAATCTTCTTATTGGGAACTTTGTCATAAGTGTACTTTTCATATGCTCATAAAAGTGTACCCGCACACAATTGACAAAGAAATACCCATGCCACAATAAAGAGTGTGAAATATAAAGTGATAATCAAAAGTTATGTCTCCCCCATGAATCAAACTCCCACTCTTCAATAATTCGTTCTCCCTCTTTTTATGTTGTCCAAAATAGACAAGTAAAAGAAAAATTAAGTAATAAATAAGAGTGTGTCAAAAGGAAAACCAACTATTTTTGAATTTTTCAAATTTTTATAAAGCATAAAAATATTCAAGTACAACACGCACCATGAACTAACATTAAGGAATGGGTCTGATCAAATTCGATGGGAAAATAAACTCAACCAACCATAACATATATGCACAATGGATTTGAGATACTCCTAACTATTGTACATAAAGTTTGTAATATGTGTAAGAAGTTAAATTAATATGATATTGACTTAATTTACTCAACAAATCAAAGTCTAAAATGATTTTCACACCAATAATGCCCAAAACTAGTTTATATTTTTTAGAGATTATATGATATGTGCAAACCCATTGATCTTCAATTATACTCCCTCAAAATCTCACATAACTAAGAAATCTCTTAATTATTTTTGAAGAAATAATGCTTATGAAAAAATGAAGCATCAATGATAAAAAATTGGTCGGGCACTGTCTTTATGTGCCTTTAATCTTTTTGCCAATTTGGATTTTGTAAGGACATTTTTTTCTGTTATCAATTTATATGTCATATACCGCTACACCGTCGAAGGAGTTCAATATCACATTCACATCAAGATGGATTCGAATAATCAAGGTTCTTCAACAAACAGTCTCCGTAAGGTTAAATTTGATAAGATTATGTTTTAGAGTACCTTAATAATGCACTCAGAGTATTGGGATTATTTTTCATAAAATATTTTCTAAGTGCTGGGGCGGAGCTTTAATGATTTTATTAAATTTTTTTTGAATTCATTCTATCTAAATATTTTGTTCTCGAACTCTTTTCGGTAAAAAAACATAACTATTTAAAAAAATCAAAAAAATACGAAACTGGCGGCCACACTTTCATATCGAAATTATCTACAATCACGGCCTAAAATCTTGTTTGATAGGTCGTTCGAACGATAGCCAATTTCGTTTAAAGGAGATGGCATGTCGCGAGATGTTCCACATGTCGTTCGAACGAAAGTGGATCTCGTTCAAACGATATGCTATATCTCTTTAGCAACCCACCGCCTTAAGTTTTTTATAAATGGGCTTTTCCAACTTTGTTTTCATTGAGAGACCTGACATTTTTATTCTGTAAAAAACTTCGAAAATAGCAAATTTAGGTTTTCTCCTTTAGGGTCTTGAACCCTTTTTGTTTACAATTCACAAATAAATCCCAATCTTTATGTGAGTTATTTTCGAACCCAACGAACATACTTTGATATTATTCATCCTTTGTGGGGAGATCTGTACAACCGAGAGCTGCGTGCTATTATGGAGTGAGTCGCTATGAAGTTTATGACTACGTGTCATTGAGAATCTTATGCATGTTGATCTTTACTGAAGACTGCGTGTCCGTTGTGGTATAACTGCGTGTGAACCATTGTTGATTTCTAGGTGATGCTTTGAAGGGTTGATAAAGACACTGTGCGTTACACTTGTAGGTGATTATCAAGTTGTACATAAGTCAATGGTCTTATAAACTTGTCAAAGTTCTAGAGTTAAAGGTTTTTCCCTTCGGGGATTTTTCTTGAATTTTATGTCGCATGCTTACTTGATTTGTTTTGCCATGTAGTTGCATATTTTAGGGATGAACCAAAATTGGTTTCAAATTAGGGAATTTGTGAAAACCACATAGGCAATTTTTGTTTTGCATTCTCAAATTGGTATCAGAGCCTATTGCACTAATTTACTGTGTAGATCCTATAGTGCAATTTTTTTGTGGTTATTTGTGTCCCTCTCCTGATTTGTTTTCTCGATGGATTCTAATACTGTGGACACTTTTAGACTAGATGAGTTTGATAAAGTTCACGACCGTGCGAAAAAATTAACTCTTTTGAACTTGAAACTTTGCAAAAGAATTAAAATTTTGGAAGAAGAAAACTCTCTTTTTAAAAATAAGTTTGAAGATTTACAAACATTTTAAACTCAAAGAGATATTAGTCATGAACACTTTGGTAATTTGTGTATTGACTTTGATTCTTTAAAAGTTTCCAAAAAGGAGAGTGATGATAAAGTCCTAGTTTTAGAAAAAGAATTGGAGGACATAAAAAATTCAACGGTTCCTATTTGTGCTGTTCAGGATAAAAAATTAATCGATGATTTTACAGCACGTAAAGAGACTCTTAGGGATAAGTTTATTTTAATTGAGGATGAGAGAAATAAACTGTTAAGTTTAACTGATAACTTGAAAAATAAATCCCTAACTTTGGAAGAGTCTAATTCTTTGCTTGAGTCTAAAATTTTGAAGTTGAAAAATGATTTAAAAGACTCGAGTAGTTTGTGTAGTGATGGTAATGGATCATCTTGTTCTAATTCTTTCATGGAAAAAGCTAGTACCATTATTTGTTTTAGAGGGTCAACTGTTCCTAAGGATGTTAGAAAAGGTCAACCCATAGGTGTTGTCCCACCCGTTGTCATTTGTTCACATTGTGGTAGGAAATGGCATGTTAAGCGTTTTTGTTTTGATCTTCGATGATGTCTTAGGAATTTTATGTCTAGTGTTCCCATGATTACCAAAACCCCCACACGACGTCTCACATCTATTTGGGTTAGGAAATCACTTTTAGAGGCACTAGATTTTAGACAAGTTGATTCCCATTTGCTTGCACATGATTCTTCTCTTGCCATATCTTATAGATGATTGTGTTTGCATGATTGTCGTACGCTAGTTGTGCTTCTTGTTATATTCTTGCTAGTGTTATGACATGCATACTTTTTGTATTAAATTTTTATTTTTTTTAAATGTTTTGAAATAATACAAAAATATTTTATTTTGATAAAATTTGAAAAATCTAAAAAGATTTTTGTATTTTGTTTAACACCATATATGAATTAACATTTAGGATGACCGAGTCACAATTTCATTCCATTTATCCATGTGACTATTTGATAGTGTTTTAAGACAATAAGTCATGTCATTCATATGCTTTATAGTGTTTGGAGTCATTAAGATGTAATTAAGTGTTGTTACCTACATAATTGACTCATTATTTACTTTAATGCACACGAGCACGAATTTATTTGAATATTGTTCCTGTCAAATCACATGTTGGTTACGTGTTTTCATCTCAATTATGTCTATTAAAACGAATCAAATGCGATAAAACAAGATAATAAAAGGTGTGCATGTTTGAAACCGTTTGCCATGAGTTTTTATGTATTTTAAAAATGGTGAAGGGCTACGAAAGGTACACATCTATCCTTTGAGATTAAGACACCGTTTAATTGGACCTAAAAAATTTAAGTATTTTAATTATTCGGGGTCCAAAGAGGTTTAAAAGAGCCCGAAAAAAAATTAAAGGCAATAAAAAGAAATTTATGCCAAAAAGGGGCCATTAGGTTTATTCACCAATTCTCTAAAGTTTGAGAATTTAGATCACCTCAAAAAGAAAACATATATCATGGAGTTTGGTTGGAGAATTAAAACGTCTTTGCACATCCTTAAAAAGTCTTAAAAAAGCGTTAAAACATTTTTAGACATTATTGATGTGAAAATCATAAAGACTTTGATTCGTTGATTTTGATATAAGGCAATGTCATCTAAATTCAACACTTAATATGCATCGTGCACATATGAAGTGATTGAGTTTTATTTCCTATCGAATCAATTCACACCCATTCGTACTGTTTCCACGATTTGGTTATCTTAGTATGAATTCATGGTGTATGTTTTTAACACTTTTGTATAATAAAATTGAAAAATAGATTGTGATGTTTTTTGAGCATATCCTGCATTGAGCACCTTTGTCATATTTGTTTTCCTTGTTTATTGTGACACCCCGATTTGATTTATTTGATTTATTCATTTCCTTGTCTATTTCGAACAAATAAAAAGGGGGAAAACGAATTATGATATTATAGGGGAGTTTAAGTATGGGGGAGATTTGATTATGCTTACATGTTTTATGTTTATATAATTTCAAGCTCGATACGTCACGAGATTTTTAGTTTGTCTCATGTGTGTAGGTACAATTGAAGATTTTTGGGTTGCACACCCTGATGATGACAAAGAATGTTTGAATTTTGGTGACGATTGAAAATTTTTGAAGACTTGTCATTTACCTTTTCAGTTTTGGGTTCATGGGAGGGTAGATTTGTATAGGTCATATTTTGATTGATAATTCAGATGTTTTTATTTTGTACCGGCATAGACATAGGGGGAGATTTGTAAGGAATATTTTTGTCCATTATCAATTTATATATCATATATCGTACACCGTTGAAGAAGTTCAAGATCACATTCACATAACGACGGATCTGAATAATCAAGGTTCTTCAACAAAGAGTCTTCGTAAGGTTATCTTTGGTAAGGTTACATTTTAGAGTACCTTAATAATGCACTTAGAGTATTGGGATTATTTTTCATAAAATATTTTCTAAGTGTTGGAGCGGAGCTTTAAATGATTTTATTACATTTTTTTAATTCATTCTATCTAAAGATTTTGTTCTCGGACTCTTTTTTGTAGAAAAATCATAACTATTTTTAAAAAAATCAGAAAAATACGAAACTGGCGGCCACACGTTCGTATAGAAATTAACTACAATCATGGCCTGAAATATGGTTTGGTAGGTCTTTCTAACGAGAGCCAATGTCATTCAAATGACATGGCATGTCTCGCGAAGTTCCACTTGTCGCTCGAACGACAGTGGATCTCGTTCAAATGCCATGTTATCTCGTTTGAGCGACGCACCGCCTTAAGTCTTTTATAAATAGGATTTTCCAAATTTGTTCTCATTGAGAGACCAGACATTTTTATTCTGCAAAAAACTGCGAAAATAACAGATTTAGGTTTTCTCCTTTAGGGTCTTTAAACCTTTTTGTTTACAATTCACAAATAAATCCCAATCTTTATGTGAGTTGTTTTTTAACCTAAAGAAAATACTTTGTTATTGTTCATCCTTTGTGGGGTGTTCTCTATAACCGAGAGCTATGTGCTATTGTGGAGTGAGTCTCTATGAAGTTTATGACTACGAGTCATTGAGGATCTTCTAGTGTTGATTCTTTACTGAAGACTGCGTGTCTGGACTGCGTGTCCGTTATGATATAGCTGCGTGTGAACCATTGTTGATTTCTACCTGATTCTTTAAAAGTTTGATGAAAACACCGTGCATTATACTTGTGGGGGATTCTCAGGTTGTATGTAAGTCAATGGTCTTGTAAACTTGTCAAAGTTCTAGAAATAAAGGTTTTAACCTTCGGGGATTTTTCCTGAATTTTGTGTCGCATGCTTACTTGATTTGTTTTGACCCGTAGTTGCATATTTTAGGGATGAACTAAAATTGGTTTAAAATTAGGGAATTTGTGAAAACCACAGAGGCAATTAATATTTTACATTCTCAGATTGGAAATAATGGCGTCTAATAAAAAGTCATGTTGTCTTTTATAGCCCCTTTCCATTGCATAATATATAAAATATATAAATCCGGGCAATGGCTTTTACAAGAACAACCTTCATCTCATATGATAGATATTTCGTTTTTAGGCAAAATTGAGATGAAAACACCTTGACCAACACATGACAAACAAGTGCAATGCTCAAATAAACTCGTGTACGTTTGCATTAAAGGAGACAACGAGTCAAGATATCGAGCCTTCTCTATTCTTTTCTCTCTTTAGCCGCCATCAACCCTAATTAGGGTTACATGGAAATATCATCGTCCTTACCTAACATGCATCATAAACCTCCTGATCCTCCTAACCAAATAAACAAATCCTTCGCTAGTGTACTGAAAGGCAATACTAATAATGAAGATATTCCTTTAATCCCAATAACATCTCACAAAGGAGAACCTACCTTATGATTCTCTCATGCAGACATCCAAATGCTTATTGAACCATACATGTTTCCATGGTAGGTAAATTCTCCCATGGACGACCACTACTGGATGAAATCAGAAAAACATTCAACACAAAAGCCTGAAAGAAGTCTACCACATAGGTCTTTTGAATCAAAAGAACATTATGATTAAACTTTATATCGAAGAAGACTTTACACGTATTCGGTTGAGAAATGAATGGTAGTTTAGAAGATTCCCAATGAGATGTTTCAAATGGATACCAGAGTTTAGACTAGATGTTGAGAGTTCAATTGCACCATTTTGGATCTCATTACCTACATTACTTATCCATTTTTTCTCTAAATCATCTCTTTACTCTATTGCTTAGGTTATGGGGAGACCTTTGAAACTCGATGTCTCTACTGCTACAGGTAACAGACCAAGCATATTAAGGATTTGTGTTGAACTTGATCTTCTTGAATCAAGACCAGACAGATGTTGGATTGGATGCGGAGAAGAGGGATTCTGGTAGAAAATCCTTTACGAAAACATCCTTCCCTATGCATTGAATATTCTAAACTTGGTCATGATGCTTCTACATGTGTTTTTAATAAACCAAACCCATCTAACCAAAGAAGACTGGAAAATCAACCTCAAAACATTCCTGATCAATCATTTCCAACCATCTTTAAAGCCAAAACTAAAACAATTTAAAACATTCTACAAGCTAACCAAGAACCTCCAAAAACTTCCCAAGAAAAAGGCCAATGCTCAACCCTTTCTACCTTTAATATTACAAGTCCTATCATCCTAAAACTTACAATAATTGTTTGTTAAATAACCTCCAACCCTCCTTAAAATCAGTCCTTGCACCTATCTATAGCCCAAGTTGTTTCCCAAGTCACTCTAAATACAATAACTAACTATCCTCAAAACCAAATTCTTCCATTCTATCCAGCTCCCACAGAAGTCCAAACCACTCCAATTACTTCCAAAAGCCGTCACCAAAATCCCCCTTCAAATTATTCTGATCTAAATAATAACCAACCTCAAACTTACCCCAATATTCAAGACTGTGTTAACCAAATCTTAGATGCAGAAGATGATGTCATAGATTCTCAATCAGTTGAAAACCTTAGAAATCTTCCCAAATCCAACCTTCATGATCCATTGTGTCTAACTGATACAGAAGGGAGTGAGAAAGATCATTCCTAACCTCTGATTGAAGAACTCATTTAATTTTCACAGGACATTTTAAAAAAGTTGGAAGGCCTTAAACAAAACAAAGAAGTGGTCAATCAGTTATCAGAGGAATTGGAAGACCAGGTGAAGAATATTAAGGTGTAGAAAAAAGCTAAGACAGGTGATCCCATGTTTAGAAGATTGACTAGATCTTTTAAAAAGGTAGCGGGGACTTATTTTCCTCAAACTTCTCAATGATAAATTTCATTATTTGGAATATTAGAGGGCTAGATAATAAGCCCTCTAAAATAAGAATCAAGAGACTTTGCAAATCATACAATATTCCTTTTATGGCTATCCTTGAGCCTAAATCAAACAAAAAGCATATAAAATATTTTCGAAGAATCATCAACTTTGAGGGTTTTCACAAGAATTCTAATAACAAAGTTTGGTTTTTTGGAGGTATGGAGTTGTGTGTGATATGATTCGTGCTGATGATCAATCTATTATCATTAAAATCAATCATAATCACCTTGCTTCTGAGGTTTTTCCTTGAATCATCTATGTAAAGTGTTCCAAAGTAGATATGCTGGATTTGTGGAATTCTTTATTGCATCATAAAACTCTCTCTCAAGGCCATCCATGGCTTCTGACATGTGATTTTAATGTTGTTACTAATATCTCTAAAAAGAAGGGGGAGGGGGTAGAGATATTGATCAAGCAGCCGTAGATGCATTCAATGATTTTATTTTCCAAGAATGTCTGATGGCAGTTGGCTATTATAGTAATCCTTATACTTGGCATAATTTTAGGGATCAAGGAAAGATATGGGCCAGGCTTGATAGAGGTCTAATGTGATCTGATTGGAATTCTTCCTTTCCAATTTTTTCTCTAACTCATTTAAATAAGGCTTGCTCTGACCACTCCCCTCTCCTTTTTTCCATTAAAACTTTGTTAGACAATATTCCTAAGCCATTCAAATTCTTAAATATGTGGTCCTCTCATCATCAATGCAAGAAGATGATAGATGAATTTAGGTCTAAACCTATGGAAGGAAGTCCCCTTAGATGTTTCTCCTAGAAATTACATAGACTAAAAAAAGACCTGACTGTTTGGAATAAGAATACTTTTTAGAACATCTTTAACCAGGAGGAATCTCTAAAAAAATAAATGGATGGTGTTGAGAAGTTGTTTGATGAAGACCCTTCTAATTTGAATAGGCGGAACTTATCATTAACAAAAAGCAAGCTGATGAGAGCTTTAAGCAATGAAGACTCCTTTTGGAAGCAGAAACTCAATGGGAAATGACTATTGTAGGGTGATTACCAATTAAAAATTCTTTCGTGCCTCTATAAAAGCTAAAAATTCTTCTCTTATGATTCATAGAGTCAAGAATAATGAGGGATTATGGATAAAAGACTTGCATAAGATTAAAGAAGAATTTATAATCTTCTTTCAATCCCAAATTCTAACAGACGATAGTTAAGGTGAAGACTTTATTATCAACAATATAGAGTCTAAAATTTCTCTTGAGTAGTCCCAAATACTAGATGATTATCCTGACGAAAATGAAGTATGGAGGGTTGTTAATGAGCTCAATGCAGATAGTAGTGCAGGGCCTGATGGCTTTAGTGGCCATTTTTATCAAGGTTATTAGGATATTATTAAAGTTGATACAATTAAGGCCATTAACCATTTCTTTTCAAGAGGTGAATTTCCAAAAACTTGGTCTAGCTCAAATATAATCCTCATTCCTAAATCGAAAATCCAAAAATTCTATTTCTTGATCAGACTTCAGACCAATAAGCCTATGTAATTTTAGTTTCAAAATTGTGCCAAAAATTCTTTCTTCTAGACTTTTCAAAATGCTTCCTCTTATTATAAACCCTTAACAAGCAGGTTTCTTTAAAGGAAGTCTAATCATAGAGAATATTTTACTTGTTCAAGAGATGATTAATTGGTTGGGGAAAAAATCTCATGGTGGAAATGTGGTTATCAAACTTGATATTTCTAAGGCATATGACAAAGTCTCTTGGATGTTCCTAATCAAAACCCTAAGACAATTTGGTTTCTCAGAAGTTTGGATCGATAGAATTTGGAGATGTATATCAAATAATTGGTCTTCCACTATAATTAATGGCCAGGTATCATGCTTCTTCAAATCTTTTAAAGGGATCAAATAAAGAGATCCATTATCTCCAGGTTTATTTATTTTATCTATTGAAACTCTTAACAAAGGTGTTCATAGCCTGTTGCTATCACGTAAGAGTAAGCCATTTACTTTTCCAAGGGGGAGTCCAACTATCAGTAACCTTAGTTTTGCAGATGATTTCATCATCTTTACAAATGGTGGTGCTTACTCCCTCAATAATCTCATGAAATTCTTGAAAGGTTTGAGAAAGACTCTGGTCAAGTGATCAACTCATCCAAGAGAAGCTATACTATTCATTTCTCAATGAACTCCAAAAGAAACAAAACCATTGAAGCCAAAACCAAATTCAAGAATAAGAACATCCCTCTTAAATACCTAGGCTTCCCTTTGCTCTATGGGAGAAATAAACACATATACTATGATGAACTTATTCAAAAAATTAGAAAAAAACTTGATGATTGGAAAACTAACTTTCTTTCTTTTGAAGGTAGAAGGACTCTAATAAATTCAGTGCTGAATTCAATTCCTCTGCATTCTTTGGTAGCTCTCAAACCTCCCCAAAAGACAATTTTAATCATTCATAAAACGTTCAGTAATTTCTTATGGGGTTCTTTAAAAGACTTTGGTCCTAGATTACACTAGTTGAAATGGGAAGATTTATGTGTCCCTACTCAAGAAGGTGGACTAGGTTTCAAAACATTTGAAGATGATGTATGTAAGAGTCTTAGCATGATACTGTGGTGGAATATCAGATCTTCTTAAAGTCTTTGGTCAGAATGTTTTTCTCCAAATACAGAGACATTTCAAAAAAAGGAGGTTCAAGTACTAAAAAAAGAATTCAGTGGATTTATGAAGAAGCATACCGGAACATCTCAGTCATTAAAAATCTTCAGATCTAGACTCCCATAAATCATGGAAATTTCACTTGTAATTTAGCTTAGCAGCTCATCAGATCTTCTAAACCAAGCTCCTATCTTTGCAAAGACATTTCGAATTCCAAGTTTCCTCTTAAAACCTCTATTTTTTTATGGAATTTCTTTCGTAAAATTATCCCCATAGAGGCAGTAATTCAATAGAAAGGTATTTAACTTGCTTCTAAATGCCAATGTTGTCACAAAGAATTGGAATCTATGCATCACCTTTTCATAAAGGGTCTAGTTTCTTCAGTTGTATGGAACCATTTTGTGAACATGATGGGCCTTAAAATATCATTTAGCTCGATGAATCAAATGTTGAATTCTTGGTGGCTCAAGAAACACAAATTAGACTTCCTTCAATTCTTTAAATCCATTATTTTTGGGATTATTCTTTGGGAAATTTGGAATAGTAGGAATAAAAATCTTTATGAAGATTGTAAAATGGACTGCAAGAAGATCATTCAAAATGTTATCAACTTGGTTAAAGTTTATGCCTCAAATATTGTGTTCCATTCATAATATTCAAATCATGTTGATATCATTACAAGGTTCAACCTCAATATTTGTTCTTATAAAAAATCTTTCATCGTAGTGAAATGGTATGAGCCTAGTCATGGTACTTTGAAAGTCAACACTGATGGAGCTTCAAAGAATAATCCAGGCATGGTAGGATCAGGGGGTATCATTAGAGATCACCAAGGAAATCTTATTCAATCTTTATCTTGCCTTACTTCTAACAACAGGGCTAAAATCTTGGCAGTTTGGAGGGGTCTAATATCTCTCACATTATGTATAGAGCTTAATATCTCTCACATTATGGTGGAATCATACTCTAAGATGGTGATTGACATTCTTCGGGGATTTATCCCAAAACCTCTATGGTCTTTAAGTGTCATTCTTCAAGAGATAAGAAGCTTCAACATATCTACTACCTATAATCACTGCTTTAGAGAAGCCAATCAAGTTACTGATAGCCTAACTAGTCATGGGATTCAATGTCAATCTCTCTCTATTTTCAAGCACTTCAAAGATCCTCATTTTCATACTAGAGGATTCTATAAGTTCGACAAGTAAGGCCTGCCTTCCATTAGATCAACTTTATAAATTTCCTTTACTTGTTTCAATCTCTAGTTTGTAAAAGCCACATGTACCTGTATTCTATATCATAATGGGCTTAGCCCTTTGAAAAAAACACAACGAGTCAAACATGTAGAAAGTAATCAACTAATTGCAACTAAATTACTCCAAAAAATTATTAAGGACATGGATGAAATGATGTTGTGTCTCATAACACTATCAAAAAGTCACATGGATAATGAAACGATATTGTGAGTTGGCTATCCTAAATGTCCATCCACATAAGATGTAAACAAACTACAAAAATAATTTTGTGTTTTTCAAAAAATTTATATAAAAAGAAAATATTTGTGTCTTTTTCATTTTTTTTAAAACTGAAAATATATATTTTTTTCTCTTTTCTTAAAAACCAAAAATCTTTTTGTATTTTTCAAAAATATGAAGAAGAAAAAAATTAATACAAGAATAATACAAATAGTATAATCTAACAAAAGTAATTAGGGGTATAAGTGTGAATAACCATCCTATGTAAGATAAAGTAACCAACCCTCAGTCAACTGTGCAAATACCTAAAGGCTTCCTAAGATTCATCTAAAGGTTTTGTGAAAATATTGGATAACTGGTGGTCGGTGGTCACAAAGCTCAAGGAAACGACCTTCTCCTCTACTAGGTCTCGTATAAAATTCTCGTGTATCCTAATGTGCTTCATGCAGGAATGTTGGACTGTATTTCGAGATATATTTATCGCGCTCATATTATCACATGAAATAGTCATGGTGCAAAAAGAATTGCGTGCAATATTTTCTTCATCCACAAGATTTGTGTGCAATAACTATCGATCACGATGTACTCAACCTTCACAGTGGACAAAGAGATGGAGTTCTTCTTCTTGCTCTACCAAGAGACAAGAGCATTCCTAAAGTAGAAACACCCACCCTAAGTGATCCTACATCAATCTACGTCCTCGGTCGAATCGACATTCGAATATGATGATAAACAGTCGTCGGTATCAAAGGAATACATAATATCGTATGAGAGAGAGTCCCACTGATACGACTAAGAATGTTTCTTAGAAGTGCGTACTATCTAGGCTTAAGTGCAAGCCTATCACTCAAGTAATAATCCGATAAGTCGGGTATCGATCCTCAGGAAAATAGGAAAATGGAATTGTAACGACGTTGGATAGAAGAAGAAATCCTCACTCTGACTCTAAAAAGAAAGGAAAAGATGATTTGTTTTGAGAATTGGCTACAACTAAATGCAATTTTGAAATTATAAAAGAAATGAAACTATTCTAAATTACCTAAAATACTAATAATTAATGACTTGAAATTTAAACTATATAATGAAGAAAACAGGACGGGAATACAATCCCTCAACCCTAGTGCATTGATAGTATAAAACAAATCATAAATTTAAGTGATTAATTAGACCCAGAATTTAGTACTCCCAAGCATTACGTATATAAGGTTCAAGCCCGCACCATAGTTAATCAGAGGACGAATAAATCGATACTGTGATAGTTACATTCGAATTGCATTCTGAAGCATCCCGGTTACCCTGAAGCAAACGAGATCCAAAGATCTATAATTGTCGCGTTACTATGCAATACAGTCGTAATAACCCATTAAATTTAGAGGATTAATTTTATACACATGAAACTAACACATCAGATTGAGTTCATGCATCCCGACCCTTAAACAATTTAGCCTACCATGATGAAATTAATGAAAATGATTGTTGAATGGTAGGAAATCATGTTTAAACTAAGGGAGAATTGAAGAATGATGTAGAAGGAAGATTAGACAGAAGAAAGTAATCAACTAACTTACCAAAGCACTAAAAGCATCAACTAAAATTACTTGTAATCACATAAATCTAAACAAACTTCAATCTTGGAATTAAAATTGCAATAAATCTTCAAACTAGGGTTTTGTAGCAACTTTCTCTCTCTAACTACCTTAAAAAGTTTAACTGAAAAGGGAAAAATTAGATGAATTTTTTTTCCCTTAAAATGATAATAAATCGGGTTTAAATACCCTACAAGACTCCAAGAGTTTTAGCTTAACCAGGACTCTTCATTGGAGGAAGAGTAAAAAAAACAAAACTACGACAGTCGGACTGGTCCGGTCCTCCTTCAGTTTGGTTCGGCTTGGATCCAAATCGGTTCTTTTCTTTTCTGATCGGATTGGTTTGATACGGATTGGTTCTTTTAATTTTCATCAACTTCGATCCATCTTCAGTCTAGGGTTCACTAGAACTTTGTATTTCGGATCGGTCCTATCCGGATCGATCCGATTTTTCTTTTACTTTTTCTTCTATCTTTGACTGCTCATAACTTTCACACCGGGACTCCGATTGAGGTACCGTTTGTTCCTATGTACTTATAAATTTGATATCTTCAACTTTTCTTGAGATACCTCATCCGATTTCTGGGTACAAATTACAACTTTGACCTTTTGACTTTCTTTCTTTCCTTTTTTTATTCTTCAGATTTCTTTCTTTCTTTAGTGACATCAAATACCTATAAAATTAGTACGAAATACCAGAAACTAAGGGTACTCGTTAGAATAAGTCATTAGAAAGATTATGAGATAAAATCAAATCGATTATGTTGTTCGAGGTGCTAAAAGTAACAAAATTAAAGGGATAAATTTGGAAGAATTTATACCTAATCAAATCCCCCTAACTTAGAACTTTGCGCGTCCCGGGCAATGTAAAAGAATCCCAGCAAGGCTCAACTTTGGAAAATCATTTTATTGGGATAGAATACCTTTTTCGTGGGCAATCGATTGCATTTAACGTATGCAACAAGCCTTTAAATCCCTAGGTTACCCTAGTAGGACGAGTGGAGTCTCGTGAGTGTTGTAGAGAATATACCCACAAAATTCGACTCAAAGAAACTTCAAAATATGCAAAAATTGTATAATTCAAACTTTCCCAGAAAATAATTATCATCAAGTCATGTTCAAGAGTCTCAAATCATAGTGCGTGTCTGCGAAGCCAGGAAATTTGACCGTGGATTTCCACCGATTGACCATTACGTTACTTATCCGAAAATTCGCTTTGATTCAAATGCTCATGGGACACTCTCTCAAACAAATCTCTCGGAATGTGGCTATTCTCTCGGTATGCATGATTTATAAGAGTAAATGTAGTGGAACCAAGTTCACACACATAAGCAGAAAGACGAAAATTTTATAGTGGTTGGATCTCATCAACGGAATACGGTTTGAAACACGGGAACATTGCCTCTTGTACATACGTTTTATCTCTTTTATTATCTTTTGTATTTTAACTCTCCACGCGGTAACTAATTTCGCAATTTGGACTCGGTTAGGACTTTTTCGGGCTATAGGTGTATTGGGTAACATGGAAATGGTTGGGAAATTTGGAATCAGAATTTTTTTCTTATGATGTCCCTTAGTGCTTTTTCGGGCTTTTGCTCATTTTCTATTCCTTTTCTCTATTTTTTCTGTTTTTCACTTCTTGCTATTTTTGTTGAGCATATCTACTTTTTTTCTCTTGTCCCTTTTTGTTTCACTTTCGGACTTAAATTCTGAATTTTTCCATTTTTCACAATTCTGGACTATTTGGGTTTTTTGGGTTATCAAACGGAAAAAAAAAAATTTAGGCTCAAATTGGGTTGCAAAGGGATGAATTTTTCACGACCTTTTCTGGATAATCTTTTTGGATAACAAACGATGTCCTACTTCATTCTCCAAAATACTAATTGCATTACCATATGCGTTTCGAGATGAATTTAATTTAGAGATTTATTTGGCACGTTCTTTAAGGCAATATCACACACGTTTCTCAAAACCGATAAAAGTGAAAGACATGAGATCCTCGACGACTTTTTAGATGCTGAAAAGGACTTTCAGTTAATAATTAACTCGGATTTATTTATAATTTTCACAAAGATGAAATGCTCGAATCTCACTGGAGTTGTTAATCTCCACCTTTATTCATTAAGTCGTCTATGTTCGCTCAATTTCCATCTTTGGTCAATTTCGGTTTTGTGTATTTTGAATTTTATAACTTGAGACTTTAAACCGACTTTTAATGATATTTTTGAAAATTTTGAATTCCAATTTTTATATATTTTGAAGAAAAAATATTTTTGAATTTTTCAAAATTTTATGCTTTTTTTGAAATTTTTGGCCATTTTTGAAAATTTGCGAAGTTTTAGAAATACGCACTTGTCACCGCCCTAACTTAGACCTTTGCATTGTCCTCAATCAAAAGGACGAAAAGATAAACAAGGCAAAATAAGAAGTACGATAAATAAAACAAATAAATGGAGAAAATGCAGACTTTAATATAGAAGGACTGTGGTACAATAAAAGGAAAGAGCATACAACCATGTGAACAAGTCAAACAACTAACAACTGACACATAAACCAATAAAGCTTCACTGGGGCGGTGGGTGGGAAGAGCTGGGCATGTCGGGGCCATAAGGGTCATAAAAGTAAGATGGAAATGGCTCGTTCGGATCCCCTTGGCGTCTGTACAAGTCTACTTGGAAACGAAACAGTGTACTTGTATTGTGTCGGTATTCGATCATAAAATCGTTGAATTTCATCTCGAGGGCCGAGATTCTATTAGTGAGCTCGCCACCCTCCCATTCGAAATTTGGGTCGTCTTCTTCTTCGGCCGACTCTTCATCAACACCCACTTATCCCATCTCCACATCGGCGCATGCCTTTTCCTCTTCCTCACTTGAGGCATCAGCGGCCTCTTCATCACTTCCATGCCTCACCCGAAGGATGGCCAGCTGTTTGGCGCTCTAAGTGCGGGTTTCTTGTCCAAAGGGACCGGGGAGGTGAGTACGGTCTAGCGTAGAAACAATGCTAGGGTCCTTGAGAATGAAGGTAATCACGCGTGCATATGGAAGTGGTGTTGTACCTTTCTCATCCGGGGCTGCAACGATGATGTCAGCGTATAGGGTGCGAGCCAAGTGAATTGAAGTGTTGGGATCGAAGAGGTGGTATGTCAAAGTGGCTTTACGGGGATTCATAGCGGAATCGTTGGAATTTTGCTCAATGTTAGCACACACAATTTGGAATGTGAGGTGTGATGTCTCATTAAGTCGGCCAACAGGGATAGTCTCCCCCCTCCAAGCAATGTTGGGGGCAATTCACTCCATAATCAAGTCCTTGGCTACCGGGGGGACATTCCTTGGGTATGTGTAGTCTTGAAGATCTGGGACGTCATATTCACCCAACTTGGTAGTGAGAATGGACAAAGAGAAGGGAATGACGGTACCATCGACATAGGCTTGAGACTCGAATTCTCCCGTTAGAATAAGGGATCCATAGAAAGAGAGTACCTCGGTGGCCCATACCGCTTAGTATGGTTCATTAAAGAAATAGCACCAACCCCTAGGCATGAAGAGGGCGGTGATGGAATTGGGTAGAGGTGTCTATTGGACTGCTCGCTCCATATGGAGTTTGCGATCCAAATCAAAGAAACGGTTACACAAACGCTCCTCTTGGCGGGAGCAAAAATCACCATGGCCGGAGGGTAAAATTTCAATTGAGTTGTATTTGAGGTGAGAAACTCTTTGGTCCATTATGATAAGGAGAGGATGCTGGAAAAATAGGTAGAGAGAAGAGAGAAGTGATGCAGTTGAAGGTGTGGAGAAAAATGGTGGATTTGGGTGTGTATTTATAGGTGAGGAGTGTGGTAAGGGTTGGAAATTGAGGGAAAGAGTTTGGAGGGAAAAAAGGATGGATTTGGGAGGTAAAGTGAAGGTGAGGAAGTTGTTGGACGAATTTGGAAGGAAGGGAATGGATTGGTGGGAAGGGGGTGTACCTAGGGAAAGAGGAAAGCTACAGAAAATCAGATCAGTCTGGCTTCTCCAAGACTGAACCAATCCGGTCCTTTTAATTTTTGAGGTCTTTATGTGCCGGACCGATCCGGCTGTAAAAGAAACGAACCGGGATGGACCGGTCCGGCTCAAAAATAAAAGAACCGATCCAGTTCTTGCAGTGAGCAGGATTTCTCCCCCTAACTTAAATGTGATTGCTCTCTCCGAAATTTTTTTGACACTCAACAATACTTCCTATCAATTTTAGACTCAACACCTTCTCGATACCTATGGTAAAGCAACTCAACTCATTCTCTCAAAACATGTGAACGCTCCAACCTTATTGTATCCTAATCCTAGGGACTCTCACTACTTATGCAGCTCTCATCTACTATACGCAAGAATTCACCCCATACGCGTCGGGGGTGCAACGACCTCTCTTTTTCAGCTCATTCGACCCCGTAAATGAGGTCCGACAACCAAATGGTGTCGTCTTCTTCCAGACACGCCTCTAAATATGGCTTTAGGATTTGTCCATTGACTTTGAATGTATTTCCCCCTTTTAAATCGTTTAACTCAATAGCTCCGTGCGGGAATACATTCTTGACAATGAACGGGCCAGACCATCGTGACCACAACTTACCCAGAAAAGGATGAAGCCGAGAGTTATAGAGAAGCACTTTTGTCTGGGAAGAAACTCTTTGCATCGAATGATGTTATCGTGAGAGAGTTTCATTCGTTCTTTAGAAATTTTTGTGTTCTCATATGCATCATTGCGTATCTCTTTTAACTCATTTAATTAAAGCTAGCGAGATTCACCGGCTTTATCCAAGTCATAATTCAGCTTCTTAATCGCCCAATACGTCTTTTGTTCTAATTCCATGGGAAGATGGCAAGGTTTGCCATACATAAAGTGAAATGGGTACATGCCGAGCGGATTTTTGTATGCGGTACGATAGGACCATAGTGAATCGTTCAATCGAAGTGACCAATCTTTTCGGGTGGGATTGACAGTCTTCTCGAGAATGTTCTTGATCTCTCGATTCGCTAGTTCGACCTGCCCATTCGTTTGTGGGTGATAGGTCGTTCCAACCTTGTGAACGACACCATACATTCTCAATAGCTTCTCGAATGGCCTATTGAAAATGTGCGTGCGATTATCACTGATTATCTCTTTCGGAGCACCGAAGCGGGAAAGTATGTGTTCCTGTAGGAACCTAATCACCACTTTATTATCATTGGTCTTGGTAGCTATCGCTTCCACCCATTTAGAAACTTAGTCTACCGCGACAACGATGTATAGGAAACCAAAAGATGAGGGAAAAGGGCCCATGAAGTCAATACCCCAGCAGTCAAAGATCTCAATAATGAGTATCGGGGTTAATGGAATCATGTCTCGTCGAGTGATCGCCCCCATCCTTTGACACCTATCGCAAGATTTGCAACAGTTATTTACATCCCGAAAGATTGTGGCCCAATAGAGCCCGCATTGAAGGATCTTAGCATCCATCTTTTTCGTCAAAAAATTACCTCTATAAGCTTTTAAATGACCGAATTGGATGACTTTGGCTATCTCACCATCCGGTACACAACGTCGGATGATTTGGTCTGCGCAATATTTAAACAGGAAAGGATCATCATAGAAAAACATGTGCGACCAAGCAATAAACCTCTTCTTATCTTGCGGTTTCCAATCGGGAGGGACGACTCCCGTGACAAGATAGTTCACGATATCCGCAAACCAGGGCACAAAAGAGGTAGTAAAGAGTTGCTCATTCGAAAAGTATTCGTCTATGGGTATTGGATCACTAGGTATGTCGGACAAAAGCCGTGATAAGGGGTCGGCAATGACGTTTTTTTACCCCTTTCTTATCTTTAATGAAGCTATTAAACTCTTGTAGGAGTAGGATCCACCTTATGAGTTACGGCTTTGCATCTTTCTTCCCATGTAGGTATTTCAATGCCGCGTGGTTGGTGAAGCAAGTTATGGTAGAACCGGTAAGGTAGGACCGAAATTTGTCAAGGGAAAAGACTACTTCTAGCAACTCCTTCTCTATAGTGGATTAATTGAGTTGTGATCCGGTAAGAGTCCGGCTAGCGTAGTAGATAACATGAGCCTATTTGTCTTTTCTTTGGCCCAAAACAGCCCCTATCGTATAATCGCTAGCATCACACATAAGTTCGAATGGTAAGGACCAATCCGGCATTTACATGATAGGGGAGGACACAAGCATGGTTTTCAATTTTTTAAAAGCACTATGGCATGCTTATGTCCACTCAAATGGGGTGTCCTTCATAAGTAGGTTTCTTAAGGACCTAGCGATGGTGCTAAAGTCCTTAATGAACCTTCGATAAAACCCCGCGTGGCCCAAGAAGGAGCGCACGTATTTGAGCGATTTTAGTGGGGGAAGATCAGCTATGACATCTATCTTAGCTCTATCAACTTTAATCCCCTTGAATGAAACTATGTGGCCAAGAACTATTCCCTCAGTGACCATAAAATGGCATTTCTCCCAATTTACTACTAAGTTCTTTTCCACACACCGGGTAAGTACTTTTTCCATCTTTGCTAGACAAAGATCGAAAGAGGTGCCAAAAACTCTAAAATCGTCCATGAACACTTCAAGTTCTCTCTCGACCATGTCGCTAAATAGTCTCAACATGAACCTTTGAAAGGTCACGGGTGCATTACACAAGCCGAATGGCGTATGTTTGTATGCAAACATACCAAAGGGGAAAGTGAAAGTCATTTTCTCCTGGTCAAGTACATCTACCTCAATTTGGTTATATCTAGAATAATCATCAATGAAGTAATAATACGGGTGTCCCGTTACTCTTTCAAGCATCTGATCAATAAATGATATGGGGAAATGGTCTTTCCTAGTTCCCGCATTGAGTTTCTGATAATTAATGCAAATGCACCACCCGGTGGTGGTATGTTGGGGAACTAGCTCTCCCTTAGCATTATCAATCACTGTCATGCCCGAATTCTTCGGGATAACTTGAATAGGGCTCACCCACTTGCTATCCAATATTGGGTAGATAATCCCGGCATCCAATAGTTTAATGATTTCGGTCCTCACCACTTCTTTTATATTAGGGTTTAGACTTCTTTGCATTTCTCTTGAGGGCTTGACATCCTCTTCGAGATGGATATTATGGGTGTAAATCAAAGGACTTATCCCTTTTAAATCAACAATGCACCAACCAAAAGCACTTTGATGCTTCCTCAGAATATTTAACAGTTTACCCTCTTGTTCTTCGTCTATGCTAGAGGAGACAACAACACGAAATGTCTCATCCTCTCCTAAGTATGCATATTTAATATGGGAGGGTAGTTTCTTCAAGTCGAAGGTCAGAAATTTGTCGCTATAGGGAACAACGTGTGCCTCCCTCGGTGGTAACTCCTCGAATCGAGAAACCCAATTTACATCTCTCGCGTCCTCGTTCGACGCTCTCTCCTTAAGTAACTCTCTTAACTCCTCAACCTCCTTCTCAAATTCGGTGTACATCCCCTCTCTCTCGTGGGTCGACACTAAATATGACCCTAGGGCATCTCCACAATAATTTTCCTCATAATACTCCTCTACGATCTCGTCTATTAAGCTAACCGCGTGAAGATTATCTTCTTACCCCGTATGCTGGGCTATATGGAAGATGTTAGTCTCTAAGGTCATGTTCCCAAAAGTGAGTTGCATCTGACCATTCCGAGTGTTGATAATAGTGTTAGCCGTAGCTAAGAATGGGATCCCAAGAATTATGGGAACATGATTGCTCAAAGTGAAGAAGGGATCCGTGTCCCAAATGACAAAGTCTATTGGGAAGTAGAAAGTGTTAACTTGGATGATCACGTCCTCAACTACACCTCTTGGTATCTTCACGATTCAATCCGATAATTGGACAGTGATCCTTGTGGGCTTAAGGTCGCCCAGATCAAGTTTCCTATAGATGGCGTAAGGGAGGATATTGACACTTGCTCCCAAGTCAAGTAAGTATTTTTCAATTTTATTTTCTCTAATGATGCAGGAAATGGTGGGTGCACCGGAATCTTTGAATTTTGGTGGGAGATCATTAAGTATGATTGAGCTCATGTTTTGTGATAGAAAGATATTTTTCTTTACACTCATCTTCCTCTTCATTATTAACAAGTCTTTGATGACTTTTGCATAAGCTAGAATTTGCTTAATGTCATCGAGGGAAGGTAAATTTAGCTTTACTTGCTTTATCACATCTATCACTTCTTCAAGGGGGTTTCCTCTGTGGGAAGGAATCAATATTTGAGGAAATGGTGCCACGGTGGGTGGTTTCACTACTACCTCGGGCTCACTAGTGCCTTCTTTATCACTCTCATTCAAGGGGACATCTTTGGCCTCTTTCATGCCGGGCGAAATCTCCTTGTCTTTGTTTGCATTGTGTGGGAGAGGTGATAAATCAACGACTCTCCCACTACGAAGAGTGGTCACAGCTTGACAGTGATCCTCATATTCCGTAGAAGTGGAGCTAACACTAGTTTGACTTTGGGGAGGTCTTTGGCCCTGGGCAGGAAACTTGCCCTTCTCTTGGATACTCCACGATGATTGCATTTTTGAAATATTTGCATTTATGTCACTGATCATGCGATCATATCTAGCATTGGTTGCATTCTAGTTATTGATAAATTGGTTTATTGTATCCTCGAGACTTCTCCACGGTGGAGGGATATATGCTCCTTGAGGTGGTGGCGCTTGCACATGTCCTTTCATGTGTGGAGCTTGTTGAAAGTGTTGTGGTGGAGGAGGGGAAGCATGTGAATTAGGATTCATAGCAGCATGTTGTTTCCCATAGCTAAAACTAAGATGGTTTTTCCATGAAGGGTTGTAAGAATTCCCATGGGGTGCACCGAAATTACCCTTGAATCCTCATATACCACTGACTTGCTCTTGAAGCATCACTTTGTAGGCGGGTATAGTCGGGCATTCCTCAGTTGAATGACCCGCCTCACAAATCGCACACACCTTCTCGACAGGATTTGGGATGGATCCAGTTAGTCCTCTTCCATATACCTCACGTAGGTCTCATAGTCCTTTCTTAAGTACATTGAGCCACTATCCATCATAGAATTATTTTCTACGTAAAATAAGACGGAGGCCGATGGAGTGGTGGTCACTTGGCAATTTCAATTTTGAACATTAAGGTCAGATGTATCTCAGGATTGGGTAGTCTCAGCGACATGCCTCAGGTGAAGCTCAACATCATTGGCGTCTAATTCGATAAATGGAACATCGCACATGGTTTCAAAGAGTTGCTTGGAATTAATGTTCATCCCATTGTGGATGAAGGAAATGATTTAAAGTTTATCAAATCCATGATGGGGGCATGAAGTAAATAACTCATTGAAATGCTCATAGCATCGATCAAACGACTCATTTTCTAATTGTCGGAAAGTTTGAATTTGAGACTTGATGGAGTTCGTTCGATGTGGAGGAAAGAATTTCTTGAGAAATTTTTATTGCAACTCATTCCAAGATGCAATTGAGCTTGGAGGTAAAGACCATAGCCAGGTCTTAGCCATATCTTTTAGCGAGAATGGGAAGAGTTTGAGGAGGATTACCTCATGTGTGCAAGTTTGATCATTGAGGGTTTCACACACATCCTCAAATTCCCTGATGTGGAGATATGGATTTTCAGAATCCATCCCATGGTAGTGGGGGAGCATCTGGATCATCCCATTTTTAAAATGAAACTGCCCTGCATTATACGGGAGTATGATGTATCCCGAAGTGACAGTGCACTCGGGATATAAGATTTCTTTCAAAGGGCAATATGGGGCCTCTTCCTCACCAGCGGCTGCACTACCGTGTTGCGATATGTCTCTCTCTGTCTTAACGACTCGGTGTCCTCATTTGGTATGCTCGAGGCATGCTCTGAAGTGTGTCCTAAGAGGGAAAATGGAGTGTTATTTGCGATTGAGTGTGACAGTGTGGGAGGTGGAACCCGGAACTGTGGAGCGTTAGGAGTGTGAGGGCTACCAGGGTCGTATTCTCCTATCAGGTTTTCGTGAATGTGGGTTGGAGTATTACTGGGACTTGGAGTGAGTTCAGAATTTTGCATTAACATGTTTGTGAGAGATGATGAGGAGTATTTTTGTTCTTTTAAATTTTTTTTTTAGCTTTTTGGATTTTTTTTTTGTCAAAGTTGGATATTGAATTCATCTAATCCTAAGTCTACCTAGTTACTCGAAAACGGCACCAAAAACTTAACGCGACTAAGAATGTGTCTCAGAAGTGCGTACTCTCTAGGCTCAAGTGCAAGCCTTTCGCTCAAGTAATAATTCGATAAGTCAGGTATAGATCCTCCGGGAAAAAGGACAATGGAATTGTAACGACGTTGGATAGACAAAGAAATCCTAGCTCTGACTCTAAAAAGAAAGGACAAGATGATTTGTTTTCAGAATTGTCTACAACTAAATGCAATTTTGAAATTATGAAAGAAATGCAACTATTCTAAATTACCCAAAATACTAACGATGAATGACTTAAAATTTGAACTATATGATGAAGAAAACAGGAAGGGAATATAATCCCTCAACCCTAGTGTATTGATGGTATAAAACAAATCGTAAATTTAATTGATTAATTAGACCTAGAATTTAGTACTCCCAAGTATTACGTATATGAGGTTCAAGCTTGCACCATACTTAATTAGAGGACGATTAAATTGGTATTGTGATAGTTACATTCGAATTTCATTCTGAAGCATCCCGATTACCCTGAAGAAAATGAGATCCAAAGATCTACAATTATCGCGTTACTACGCAATACGATCGTAATAACCCATTAAATTTATAGGTTAATTTTATACACATGCAACTAACACATCAGATTGAGTTCATGCATCCCGACGCATAAAAAATTTAGCCTACCATGATGAACTTAATGAAAACGATTGTTGAATTATAGGAAATCAAGATTAAACTAAGGGAGAATTGAAGAATGATGTAGAAGGAAGATTAGACAGAAGAAAGTAATCAACTAACTTACCAAATCACTAAAAGCATCAACTAAAATTACTTGTAATCACAAAAATCTAAACAAACTTCAATCTTGGAATTAAAATTGCAATAAATCTTCAAACTAGGGTTTTGTAGCAACTTTCTCTCTTTAACTACCTCTAAAAGTTTTAACTGAAAAGGGAAAAATTAGATGAATTTTTTCGCCCTTAAAATGATAATAAATTGGATTTAAATACCCTACAAGACTCCAAGATATTTAGCTTAACAAGGACTCTCCATTGGAGGAAGAGTAAAAAAACAAAACTGCGGCAGTCGGACCGGTCCGATCCTCCTTCATTGTGGTTCGGCTTGGATCCGGATCAGTTCGTTTCTCTTCTGACCGGATTGGTCTGATACGGATCGGTTCTTTTAATTTTTATCAACTTCGATCCGTCTTCGATTTGGGGTTCACTGGAACTTTGTATTTCGGATCGGTCCTATCCGGATCGATCCGATTTTTTTGACTTTTTCTTCTATCTTTGACTGCTCATAACTTTCACACCGAGATTACTATTGAGGTACCGTTTCTTCCTATATACTTGTAGAATTGACATCTTTAACTTTTCTTGAGATGCCTCATCCAAATTCAGGGTACAAATTACAACTTTTCCCTTTTAAATTTCCTTCTTTTCTTTCTCTATTCTTTCAGTTTCTTTCTTTTTTTAGTGACATCAAATTCCTGTAAAATTAGTACAAAATACCATAAACTCGGGGTACTCGTTAGAATAAGTCAGTAGTAAGATTATTAGATAAAATCAAATCGATTACGTTGTTCGAGCTGCTAAAAGTAACTAAATTAAAGGGATAAATTTGGAATAATTTATGCCTAATCACCCACTCACGTACTTGATGATACATTTAAGCGCAAGCAAGTGTGACCCTTTTAGGGGTTCCTGATAATTCACACAGAGTCCAACACTAAAGGCTATATCAAAATGACTACCAGTCAAGTAGAGAAGAATACCTATCATACTCCGATATAAGTTTTGCTCTATGTCCTAGCCTAAAGTGTCTTTGCTAAGCTTAGTCGAGGTACTCATGGGTGAATGAGTTCTTAGCAAAGTCTAAACCAAACTTCTTCATGAGGTCTCTTGCATATTTGGATTGGGAGATGAACATCCCATCCTCTAGCTGACGAACTAGGAGACCAAGGAAGAACTTAAGCTCACTAACAATACTCATCTCGAACTCACTCTTCATCTTCTCCTCAAAGACATGAGCATGGCAGTAGTATGAGGATAAAAATACTATGTCATCCCCATAGACTTGGGCAACCAAAATAACACCTTTTTCTCTCCTCACAAATAATGTCTTATCAACCCTCCTCTCTTGAAGCCATGAGATAATAGATAGGAAGTAAGCCTTTGGTACCAAGCACGGGGTGCGATGGCAAGTAGTAAGCGGACGGACTCAAGTCTCATAACATGAGAGAATGTCTCCTCAAAGTATACACCTTCAATATGTGTGTAGCCTTGAGAGACCAACCTAGCCTTATTATGGATAATGGTACCATTTTCATTCATTTTATTCTTAAAGATCAATTGGGTACCAATTACATTTATCTCACTAGGTTGGGGGAAAAGTTCCCAAACATCATTCTTTCAAAACTGAAGCAACTCATCCTGCATATCATATATGAAGTGTTCATCTTTGAGTGCTTGTTTGATGTTCTTGGGCTCGATTGTGGACGTGTGTTAAAGATATCTAACAACGTTCTCAAGTTGAGCGTGATTCTTGACACCCAGTGTAGGATCACCAAGTATTGTGGAGGGATCATGACTCTTGAGAACCCAAGAAGGTGTTTCCCCTAAGATAGAAATAGGGTCCACCCTATGTGTATAAGGAATGATGGGATCCTCACCAAGGGGTGCATCATCCCTCACACAAAGGTAAAGAATAAAAAAATGTCGGAGAATCATCATCTTTAACAGTGAGGTTTATTGATTCCATAACCTTAGAAATGCTCAGTTTAAAATCCTTATATGTTATACTCATTAATGAATATCCTAATAGAATTCCCTCATCATTTCAGGAGCCAAACATTTCTAATTGATTCCTATCCCTTTGGATGTAGCATTTACTCCCAAATACACGAAAATACGAAAGGTTGGGTTTCTTTCGTCTCCATAATTCATAAGGAGTTTAAAGTGTATGTGGATAAAGATATACCTTATTATCGTGTGGCATGTGGTGCTCATCGCCTCTACCCAAAATCATCGAGGCACACTATGAACGAGGAGCATGGATATGGCCATCTCTTGAATCATCCTATTCTTCCTCTCAATAATCCCATTTTTTTGAGGAGTTTTTATTAACGAAAATTTGTGTTTAATTCCAACGCTATCCCAGCAGCTATCCACGCTTGCCTCTTTAAATTATGTGTCTTTGTCACTATGCATCCTGTTGATGGTGACATTGTGTTGATTTTTCAAGACATGGCACTTAGTCGTAAGAGAATCTACATCATCGAATTTCTCTCTCAGGAATCCAACTATTTCTTAATGAGAGAAATCATCTAGCATCACGAGTATATACCTCTTACCACCCAGACTCTCAGTGCGAGTAGGACCCATGAGATCCATATATATTGACTAAAGCACACGTGTGGTGGTAATGGAATTCAACTTCTAATGGGGACTCTAGACTTTCTTTCCCTATTAGAAAGGACCACAACCGTGGAAGTTGGATTTCCAAGTAATGGTAAGCCACGTACTAGGTCTTTCTTAGCTAATCTCTCTAAATATTAAAAGTTGACATGACTTAGACGTTGATGCTATAAATCCATCGATGAGATTGTGGCATTGTTGCACATAAATAAGGACTGAGGCACAACCCCATAATAGTTATCTTCTATCCTCACCCCTTTTAATAAGAGTTTAGCATCTTGATAAAAAACATTTCACTCGTTCTGGGAAAACTTTACAGCAAAGTCTACGTCACACAACTGGCTAATGCTGATAAAGTTTTCTTTCAACCCTTTGATGTAAAAAAAATCATCTACCTTAGGAAAATCATTTATCTTTACTGTACCATGTCCTATTATGATAGAATTACTCCCATCTCTGAAGGTGACTTTACCGTCCTCGCGATCCATAAGGGAGGTAAAAAATGACACGTCACTTATCATGTGCCTAGAGCAACCACTGTCAGAATACCACTGGTATGTATTATGAGCCTTAAGGGAAACATGAACAACAATGGCTTTCTTTTTTCTCTTAGGAACCCAAGAAGAGGTAACCTTTTGTTTACCCTTGTCTTTGTTGGCTCTAGTGGGAATGTTGGATGTATCCACTAACGGAAAAGACATATGTTGGAACTCTTCCATCAAACAGTGATAAGTGGTGACTATACACTCAACTCGCTCTCTAAGGCTAGAAAAATCTCTAAATAGGTACGATGGAGTGTGTGTACGTTGAGATCGACCCAAACTATAGAAAACCCCTCTAAGGTGGCCATTTCTCATGAAGTATGTGCAAAAATAGAAATTTAAAGCTGACCTGGGTTTGCTTTTCTAAGTCAAACTTTCTTTATGGTTTTGTTTGGTGGTTGTAAGGATTTACCACAAATTCGGGAACCGGTTCTTGTGCTCCCTATGAAGTGGATGCACAGTCAAAACCTAATCCTTACCTCTCATCAAACCCTAATTCGGGGCCGAGGAACATCTTTTACCATCTTCTTATATGTGTCCTTGATTGTTACCTTGACCTCCCGAGCTCTCTCGAGATCTTTCTCGAGTTGGGATACAAGGGTTTCAAGTTTCTTACGAGTCTCCACGGATGCAAGGAGCTCACTCGTAAGACTAGAAACTTTTTTGGTCAAGTTCCCGCTCTCTTTCTCAAAAACTCTCTCCCTCTCTCCCAAAGACTCTCTCATGGATGACTCTCTCTCTCTTGTCTCTCCTAACCCCTTATCTATAGCTAGGATTGTAGTTGTTAATTCTTTTTTTTATTTTTTTATCTTAAAGGACTCATAATATAACTTGGCGTACACAGATTGTAGGTCACTCTCGCTCTCACTAACTGCACACTCACCCTAACTCACATCGATATCACTGTTGAAGTGTCCCTGTGAAGTAGCATCCTCATCCTCGTGAGGTGCACTAGACGTACTCACATAACTATCCATGAATGCGATGAATTTACATTCATGAAGTGATTTTTCTCCCAAACTCAACGACTAGACCTTGTTATCACCAGGAGTGACATTTAAGGAAACTTTGCCTTTACCTTTGCCTTTGCCTTGACGCTTAGCATCGTAGGACACTCATAAGCTTTGTGACCTCTCCCACCACACTCGTAACATCTCTCCTGCTCTCTTTTTGGGATGCCTTTTTTATCTTTTTCAAATTCCTTGCCCATTTTATTTTTCTCAAAACTCCTTTTATCTTTAGATGAACCATTATTTTTAATCTTAAGATTTTTTTTTTAAATTCTTAGCGAAGAGGGCTAATTCATCTAGGTCAAAATTGTACTCGAAATCATAAGACACTTCCTCTCTCTTTCCAGACTGGGCCTTAAGAGAAATCCCCTTATCTTTTGGTTTAATAGATTTAGGGAACATGTCGATTTCATAAATTTGAAGGTATCCTACGAGATCTTCTAACCTACGTGTATCTAAGATCCCTAAAGAATTAAGCAAAGTGACATTTGGGATAAATCGAGTAGAGTGTGATCTTAAAATATTTTTAACTACACGAGATTTGGGAAGTTTCTCACCTGGGTGGAAACATGAGTTAACAATATCACACAATTTAGCATAAAACTCATCAAATGACTCAAAATCAATCATTTTAAATGTTTCAAATTGAGTGGTGAGATTATCAAAAGACTCATGAGTCTACACAATACACGAGTAGATCATGAGTGAGCTAGAGGGTATCCCATGCTTCTTTATCCATGCTACACATCATTATGCGACGAAATTCTTCGGGGTGATGGCTCCAAAAATAGCACTTAGACCACGAGAGTTAAATTACTCCATTTAAATTCTTCTTCAGTCCAAAGTGAGTCATGTTTAGGATTGGTATCATTACCAACCATGACAGTGGGTGGTGTCCACCTTCTTTCACAAATTAATAATATTGTTTCATCAATTATGTTAAGCGTTGATCTCATTCTGGAATTCCAGTAGGCATAATTAGATCCATCGAAAATTGCCATCCTATTATATAAATTATCCATTAGAATTCAGCTTTTTCAAAATAAAATTTTTTTAGAAAATTGATATCGCAGAAAATTTTATGCAAAATCAATTACACGGTAAAGTTATTTAATAGGCTCTGATACCAATTTGAGAGTACGCTATGACCTAATGGTGTTAACTTATTAAATTTATATGACAACCCACACTAATTTTTAATTCCTTTTAGTCTAAAACAAGCATCTAAGTGATAATTGCGTAAAACAGTAAAACATGCATTCAAAACATGGGAGACAAATTTCAGGAAAAATCCCTTTTGGGCGAAACCTATTCTTATTCACTTTGTAAAATTTACAAATCGCAATTTACAAATCTTATAAATGAGTCTACACTATTTCGACGAATCTCTCCCATAGGTGACCTTCGTCTTCCTTTAGCAATGAGCCCCACAAGAATCACAAGAAAAACAGTGGATATGCCTTCTCCATAAGATGAAACTCAGGTAGTAAAAACGTGAGGGTTTCAAAGTGGATTCACAACTATATAGGGAGGTGATGTGTGTGAATCAAAAGGTGTTATGACTTTTAAAAAGATGAGACTTTATGTAGCGTATCTGCTGAAATCATATATGTAAAAGTCTTGTGAAAACCTACATGAAATTGGTATTTATTAGAAAATAGGAAAATTGAGGCAGCGCTGGTCGTTCGAACAAGTTTGATGCTCATTCGAAAGAGATCATATATTCGTTAGAACGAAATCAAGTCTCGTTCAAACAATATGCCTTTCTTGTTTGAAAGGGATTCAAACGACCTTCTGACGACTCAAAACAATATGCCCTCGCTCGATACTCTTTTGATATAGACCTTCTGATGAGACTTCAAATGAGTAAGCTCGTTTGTTTGGACGAGATTCTCATGTCGTTAGAATGAAGCTGGCAAAAAATTAGATAGTTTTTAAGTTCAAAACAACCTCGTTTTCAAATCAAATGAAAAATAAAACAACTACCAATATAATTATAAATAAATTTCAAACCCCAAACATAGATTATACCATCATTAAGTGGAGTAGTGGAGCACGATGAAGATGAACATTATTCGCGTTGAAGATGTAGTGGTTCACGTTGGAGATGCTAGATATTCGGATCTTTGAGACATCATGAATAATCATGATGACGTGATGCAAAGTAACGGGACATGCCATATAGTATGTAACCTAGATACTAGGGGCAATGTCAGAAATGATTCCCTTACAACTTTGTTTCCATTGCATCAAGTGATAATTAATTTGGCACACACCATTAGAGTAATAGTTCTTCCTTGGATATTTTGTTCCAAAAAGACAATTTTTCACGTCATTAAATATTTTCAAAGAATCACAAATAATTTTATCGTCTTCCAATCTAGTCACTTAGAAGCCACTCATATTCACTATCCAATTTTGCTAAATGCTCAAATGCCGCTCTCACTTCTATAGCACTCTCAAGGATTAGATAACTAGCATTCCATCTAGTTTGACATTATAATTTCACATTATTTTTTTAATTCAATTGGGTGTATCGTAATGGTACATTCCATATGTGACTTCTTGGAAGTTATGAACCAACATACTTGATCCTATTTCTAATTCTTACAATGAAACGATTAACTGCTTTCAACCCATTCCTCACAATTATATTAATTACATGCGTGATGCATTGGGTGTGAAACATTACACCATTATTTAGAAGAGATTTCTTACCATTCAACCACAATTTGATATTATCAACCATTATCTTATTATAGCTAGCATTATTAACCACTATGAATATTAGATTCTTATCAATGTTCCACTCTAAGATTCTAGCCTTCACCCACTCGTCCAGATTCTCATAACCTTATGGGCATTGGATTCAACAAAAGCTTATTATCTTTTTATGAAACTCCATTCATCATCAATGTAGTGACATGATACAGAACAATAACCAGTGTATTGATGCTTATTAGTCCGCATGTCAGTGGTGAGGCCAACTCTTGAAGAAAGATTTTCAAATGCTTTGTAAAGTGTTTCTTCATTGACTTTGAAACTTTTTTTCAAATCATTTTTCACTGTGGCTCTTGAACGAATTTTTTCAAATCATTTTTCATGGATACTCTACCTCGGATACGAATTATCCGTGTTAGATACACATACTATCCATATCCAAATCCCTATCCGTTTTCCCGAATATTTTAACACACTATCCATATCCAATATTTTGGATAAATATCTGCAAATCTCGGACTCAAATATTGGACGAATTCAGATTTTTGAATATCTATTTACACCCCTAGTGCAATGTTCACCCCACTCGTTCCACTCTCCATACGCTCCTGGTCATATACATTAACCATCATCCTCATTTCCCTAAGCAACTAAACAATGAGTAATTCAAAATTTCATTTTGTGATTGAGGATTTGGGATTTAATATAGTCTAGAAAAATGTTCATCGAATGTCGAAGGATTTTTGGAACCATTTTTTGGAAACTTGACACATGTTGAGTCAAACTCGATATATGTGATGTACAATGATCGATGGAGAAAAATGCGGTACATAAAGGATTATTGTTTGATTATATGTAATGCACTAGTGTATTGTTCCAATAATAAATATACTAAATAAAGGAATATTTTATATAGTAATAGTAATACCTTTTACAGTACATAATTCTAAATGCCAGTGCAAGAGCAAAATGCTCAACTGAATATATTTCAATGAAGTATTTGTCGTTGTATTAAGTATCAATACAACCACTTACTAAATTTGAAATATCAACATGGTTGTTACCAAGTAGTGCAATGGAGGATTTTCTTGGTTTAGAAAGTGGGGGTGCCCACGGTTTAAGATATATATCTCACGTATCACCACAAATTATACTGTGTAAAATTATGCAAGACATCGCGCATGTGTGCTTGTGTACAGTAAGTGCGCGTGTGTACAATAAGTGTATCCAATTGTGTTAATGTAAATTATTGGTAAGTTGAAGTTTTGAACACATAGGGACTTGACAATAACATGAACAAGCATAATTGAATTATTAAACTATTTTAAATAAAAGAAAGATAATTTTATAGGTTTGGGAGAGAACTTCTCATCCTAAAAACTAAAAACATATATTTAGGTTTGGGATTTTTTTTTTCTTTTTTTACTGAAAAAATTTAACTTATTACAAGGGTGTGTGTTTATTTTTATATTGAATTCGAATATAAAGTATTAGCACTTTAATTATGAAACATCATTTTTAGTGTTGAAACTTTTGAGACATAAAACTACTTTTAAAATACAATAATGATAAATAATGTCCTAACAATTATAACTCTATTTCGTAACCTCTCTCTCTCTCTCTCTCTCTCTCACACACACACACACACACACACACATTAAACATTTCAATTTGATTAACTTGCACATCAATATAGATTTAAACTTATAGCCTTTTTAATACAAAGATTCAATCGAAGCTTGCTTAGTCCTCGGTTGAACATGTGCCGATTCTACAAGGTGCGACTTTTGAGTTCTTATGATTTCACTCATTGCTAAATGCATCGTAAGTGTGCACATGATTACTTTAAATGCTTCTACACTTGACTAAGATGCTTGTATAGTTAGCACGTTAGTCAAGTGTACAAACATTTAAAGTACATGGTGTATAATTCCTGTGCATATATCAATTTTCATATGTATATGTACTTTATCTAATTTTGTGTGAAAAAGCAATTGATGAACATAGATTTTCTTTTATATTTTAGAATAGATATCATATTTATAAAATAATAATAATAAATAACGTTACACGTGCAATTATCTATCTCACTATACATGCAATTATATAAAATGGCAATAAAACATCACGTTACACTTTAAATAATTCATGAAAAACAGAGGTTACCTCCCTTAAAGAATCTTATTTTTTTAATGTGATATTAGGGAGTTTTTTTTTGGGCCTTTAATAGCATTAGGAATGTTTTAAAAAATGTTTAAGAAAGTGCCATTATTTGAAAAAATCATAACCACACATATTTTTATTTGTTATTGATATTAGAGAGATTTTTTGGGCCTGTACATGAGAGGAACTTTAAAAATACTTAAGAAAGTGTCACCATTTATAATGAAATAATGATCGTAAAAAAGAATTGAATGGAACGTGGCTCCACCAGCTGAGATAGACGGGCTGGTTGAACATAACAAGCGAAAATACGTTGATCATTTGTCAACTTGTCAACATTTAATCATAATTAATCATTCTTGCATTCAATATGTAATATGGAGTTGATAAAACACTCTATCAACTTCAAAGATTCTTAAGTAAAATTTATATCAAGAAGAAGAATGATTGTTATCATTATATATTGTGATTTATTCTGTGGAGTAATGGTCCCATGTAATTGGTAAAATGAGCAAGAAGAAAACCTATTCAAAATGTATATTTTGAGATTGAATAGATTTTGCAGTTTAGTCTTGGAAAATTGTAGTTCTACGAGATACCCTTCATTGACACACTTTTATTGATATTCTAATATGTTTTTAATGAATTAGTTGAAGGGCAAGTTAATCATAGTTAATAAAACACCAGGATTTCAAAAACAAAAAGTTTGACTGACCAATACATTAAAAAACATCATGCTATCAACAAAAGTGAGTCAATAAACGGTGTCCCCATAAAATTATTATAGGGCAAATTTTCCACTTGAGCGTGTTTTTCGAGTGCTTTACCACATTGTCATGACACTTGAATTGTATGTTTTGTAACACAAATTCGTGATGTGCCTAACAACTGTGACTGTTTTTAGTGCAACACGTTAACAAGACTCGGATCAACAAAAACATGTAGCTAGTTAGTGTTATACTTTACTCCAAGGAACTTAATAGCACATCTCAAAATTGCACAATACACTCAAATTAACACCCGTAAACGGAATGCACCAACATCAACAAAGATAATAAATTAAGTAAAATGTACGCTAATAATTTTAGAATTAATGTTTCAACTGAATAAACATGCAAACATATAAATAAATAAAGGGTACGTGACACCCTTAATAAATAAAAAAAACACTTGTGCGATTGGAAGCCGCTAAATAGTTTATATGTAGAAGTTCTAAAAGTTTAAGGGTATATATATAAGTTTAAAAAAGTATAGGGATACAGAGTGAATATCATTCTTTCCATATACATATATGCTATTTGGATGCACTATCTGTATCTATATGCATATCCATATCAACATTGATAATAAAAATAATTATCCATATTCGTATCCTTTCGGATATTCATTTATGTTGCGTATCCATTGATATTAACTAAAATTCATATTGAATAAATATTAGACGATCAAAGTCCAAGAGAATTTTCTGTAACTTATAAAAAACAATATAAACTCTTAAGATAATGCTTGAGATCAAGTACTAACCTCTAATGCTCATATTCATGAATCACGAGTTCTCTTTTTATCTTATTGAATAGTCCATCACTCCTCAACATGCATTTCCACTGTGTTATAAAAAGGAAGATACTTAAATAAGTAACTTTATTTAAGTAACTTTATTTAAATGAGTAGCTTTATATGAGTAAACAACATTTATATCTAGTGAATGGTAATAGAATAAGTAAACAACACTTACCACCTTTTATTATGTGTGGTTAAAACTTTTTCTTTCGTTCCTTAAACCATCACTAGGACGGAATTTTTAAAGAAATTTTTTGGACATCAACTTAAAAGTGGATACACTGTTATGGTAAAATAAATAAATCACAATATAAAATGAAAGTCACCAAACTTAAATAAGTCAACGAATTAGAAAAGAAGCAGTGCCACAATATAAATGCCAAGTCACTGAATTACGAAAAATAACCAATAATAATTACAATAAAGGTTTTCATCGTCACCGGCCACCAAAATCCAAATCTCTAAAACCTACACGTCTAGAACATCTCGCTATTAAATATCCATTATAACCTTCAAATTTTCTTCAAAAAAAGAAAGCATGAGTATATTTGTAAATTTGTAATGATAAATAAATAAATGATTAATTGAATTACTTAGTTTCTCAGTAACTGATGGCAACTAATATTTCACATATATAAGAGTCTCCATGGTCTCAGACTCCAACAATCAACATGTCTCATCCACAATCCGACACCCCCAACGAAAAGCAAACTCTAACGCGACAGTTGAAATTAGAATAACCAAAATATCAGAAGCCATGTTCGCAAATATTTAAAACTTTGGACCATTAAGTTCCCACCAATTCAAGATATCAAAAGAAAGGTCATTCGAATCATCTAAAGAAAATAAAGTTTCTCCAAGTATTGTTCTAGTTTGTCTTTTGAACTGATAAAGTGACAGAATGCTCCCTAATATACCTTTTAAAGCCTCCAGTAAATCAAACCCTCGTTTAGTTTGTTATTTCACTATCAATATCACCCCGACGAGAAAAATTCTCAAATATTTTGGGAGAAGAAGAAGATGGAGCATTTGAGTTCTTATACTCGGCACACAAATCATATAAAGCTGCATAAACTCTATGTATGTAACTATCTTCCACACAGCCATATATCTCACGGTAAGAAAATTGAACAAACTCCATTTTGTACCTAGGATCAAGCACAAATCCAAAGGTCAAAACCAAAATACAATCCTCCCAATATTTTTCAAACTTGATATGATTCCATCAAACGGACATAATCCACATTACTTTGTTTCCACTGCATCAACAGATAATTAATTTGCCACATAACATTAAAGTAATAGTTATTCGTTGCGTATTTTGTTCCACAAAGACAATTTGTCATGTCATAAAATATTTTCAAACATTCACAAATAATTTTACCGTGTTCCCAATATTGTTCACTTGGAAACCACTAATATTAACTATCTAATTTTGCTAAATGATCAAATGTTGCTCTCACTTCTATAGCACTCTCAAGCATTAGATAAGTTGCATTCCATATAGTTTAACAGTATAATTTCACATTATTTTTTTAATTCAATTGGGTTTTTCGTAATGATACATTGCATGTATGACCTCTTGGAAGTTATAAACCAACATACCTCTAATTTCACACTATTTCTAATTCTTTCAATGAAATGATCAATTACTTTCAACCCATTCTTCAAAATTATATTAATTATATGCGCAATGCATTGGGTGTGAAACATGTCACCATTTTTTAGAAGAGATTTCTTACCATTCAACCACAATTTGATATGATTAGCCATTAGCTTATTATAGCTAGCATTATTAACCACTATGGTTATTAGCTTCTTATCAATGTCCCACTCCAAGTTTCTAGACTTCATCCACTCGAACAGATTCTTAGCATCATATTGGTATTGGATTAAACAAAAACTTATTATATTTTTATGCAAATTTCATTCATCATCAATGTAGTGACATGATAAATAACAATAACCAGTGTCTTGATGCTTAGGAGTCTACATGTCAGTGGTGAGTCTGATTATTGAATAAATATTTTCAAATGCTTTGTAAATTATTTCTTTATTGACATGGAAATAATTTTTCAAATCATTTTTCAGTATGGATTTTGAACAAAATTTGTATGCGGGGAAACAATAAGAAAGCCAATACCTGAAGTACTAGTGCTCAACCATTAGAAATGGATAATTGTGTCATGCAAACATTTGAGAAAATAAAATTCTCTCTACATTCGGGTCAAACCTATGATTGCTAAACTTTGAAATTGCCTACGTGGGTGACTTGATAGTGCCGAGAATTTGTTGCGAGTCTCCCCACCACCCCTTGACCCTATTTTATGTAATTTCCAATGATGATTTAGGTGAGATGTCCCCTTCGAGCTTCCAATATCGAACTGTCTCTTATAATAAATTGAAGTGGCCTTAATGGTATTATATGGATGCACCTCACGAGTTAAATAATTTCATTCCTCAGACACACGTTTCTTATTTGATTGTGTTGCCTCTTGAGAACCATCACTAACACCTTGATTCTCACTACTAGGTGGATTGGGGGATGATGAATTTGCAACCTAGCTTTGTCAGTTATCGAGACCCATAGTCCTAAGATACATTATCGGGACACTCAAAATCCTATCCCCAAAAGTCACTAAATCAGATTCCCAAATCCCACATCTCTAAAGGAGTCATATAATACCACGCTTGTACTATCACTAATTACTCATCGCTAAGCCAATTACATATCGATTTCTTAACTCGGTTGTAACCTCGATATCCCCTTAATCACATTAGTAAAGTCCCTACACACAGGGATCGAATATAATGAGATAACTATACTCTCTAAAGTCTCATCTCCAATGTAATATAAAAGTAGGATCGACCATCACTCAGGACGAGGCAACATAAAAAGAAACACATCCTGCCTTGTACTAGTGAACACGATGGCCTTACTATAATATTCCACTATCGCTCTACACATAGTTAACCAGTCCATACCCAGGATAACATCATACTCATACCTCTCTAAAACGAGTAGATCCACTAAAATATATCCTCGTAATGTCCACATCCACTCCCCCACGAATGGAACAAAAGAGAGCCCTGCTACCCAACCATAAATATACACTCATAATATTATTAAATTACGCTACATTCACTAAACCCGTCTCACACGTGAATCTAGTGCTAAACAAAGAATATGACACACCCATGCCACACAAAACTCACTCCATGTGCCTATGGATATAAAACATACCCTCAATTTCTAATGGCGTTGGTTGTTAAACCGGTCCATGAATGTGATACTTATGCCCAAACTAACCCAAGAACTACTATAACTGTTGCCCCTATTAGGCTTCCTGCTCCTGTCCTCTGATCCACTACGGGAAAGCTCACCACATGTGGACCTGCACCCCATTAATAAAGCGCCTGCCCATGAAATCCCCTATATCTGGCCCTCCTAGCCATGTTAGGGTTGCCTTGGTGGACTCGGTCCTGTTGGCCCCCATTGTTCCCTTGGTCCTGCTAGCCCCGAGGAACATATTGTTGGACTTGATCTCCCTACCCATAACTACTGTTACCTAGCTTAAACCTCATAACAAATTCCCCCCGCTGGAAATCTCAGTCTTACTACCTACCTTGATGTTGTGGTGCCCCGATGGCACCATTGCCCCTAGTCTTTCCCTATTGGTTAGACTCTACGATCCTCTTCTCTCTTTTTTGCTGAAAGAAATGATCATGATAGTGTAAAGTGCGACATTGAAGACATCAGCATAAGTCTTAAATGTCAGGTTTTTCAATAAACGCTGGTGAATCCTCCAAGTGAGTTCATCATTGAACTTCAGTATCTTTCTCCCCTGTATTCACCTCGTTCTCCATGAAGTTTTTGAAATGGGTGAATTATTCCTCATATCCATCCACTGTTCGACCCTCCTATGAAATACCTAGGAACCTCTTCCTTATCTCCGTCTGAACTGCTGATGGAAAGAACTTGTGATTAAACTCCACCCAGAACTCATGTATTGTCATCAAATCCCTCTCATTTGATGTCTCAACTAACTTCCATCACTAGTGAGCTGCTCTGACTAACTAGAACATAGATAGTACATGATTTTGAGTGTCGTTGCACTCAACCATACGTAAATTTCTCTAGATGTCCTTCTTCCATTGGTTAGATGCTACAACGTCCATATTTCCTTGAAACTCCAGCGAATGGCCATTTTTAAAGGCCCCTCTGACTCTTTACCAAACTGACAACACGGGGTGAGCTCGAACTGGTGCCACCGATTGCTGTGGTTATGCCCGAGGAAACTGCTCCACCATATGGTAGTCATCGTAGCATTAACCACCTGTGAAAAAATCATTGAAACCTCTGTTGCGGTCACTGTCCCTTGAGTGGTCTGCATCTTCTGTTGAGCCTCTCCTCTCGTGGGCCTCTGATAAGTACCAAAAAGTGTACATTTTATACCCCTAATAGATGTATTTTAGTTGCTAATTCCCGACAGTAATGGTCTTATATGCGTAAATGTTTAATGTGCAGGCTTGATTGCAATTGCAGTGTCAAAAGTGTTATTTCAAGGAAAATTGCATCAAGAATGGAGCTAATACCCTATCCCGAGCCTAAACCGCTCCCTTAACCTACCTCGAAGCCCGTGTGTGTTTAGTTTATGCCTTTTTTAATTTTTTTAGATTTTTAGTTTGAGTCGTTTTTATTTTGAGGATTTATTTAGGATTTTTACATTTATTTACATATTTTTCTATTTCTTTTTACTTAGTGTAGTTTTATTTTGATTTTGATTTTTATTAGTTTTTTATTGTAGTCTTTATTTTTAGTTTTGCTAGATTTTATATTTTTAGGACTTTAGGTTTTATTTTTACTTCTTTTGTAGTTTTTATTTTTTTTTTATTTGAGTTTTATTTTTAATAAATTTTAATAATTTTAGAGGATTTATTTTTTATTTTAGTGCGTCGAGCATTTGTTTTCCTTTTGTTTTTGTTTATTTTTAGTTTTTAGTTAATTTATTATTATTTTTTATGTTTTGTTTTATTTTATTACTTTTTATTTGAGTCGTGTTTAATTTTTAGAATTTGTATTGTGTGTCGTGTTGTTTTTATCTATTTATTGTTTTTTTAAGAGAGTTTTATTTTTATTTTAAGTTTAGTTTAGTTTTTATTTTTATTTTACTTGTTTTTATTTTATTACATTTATTTTTATTTTATTTTGAGTAAAAAAAATTAAACACGCACATAAACCACTCACACCACTACTTCTATACACACACACACCCAAAGCACCCCTCACCCTGACTCTACACCTTGGCACACCAAACCAAACCCACTTCTTCTTCAACCTCACTTCCACCATTCCATTTCTCTCTCCCTCCATTAAAAAACACACCACACCTCCCTCATCACCTCACCCATTAAACCCACCTTATACCTCCCAATCTAAACCACCACTAACCGCTGGCGAACCACCTTGCTACCCAACCCGGCCAACCCCATTTCCGGCGACGTCCACCAAATCCGGGTAGCCCTCATTCAACCTCAAAAACTGGTAACCACCAAACCCACTTCTCCCCACCATACCCCGACCCTTACCCGCGACCTAAGCTAACCCAAAACCCATCAACTTGTGCGACCCATTACACAATCCGGGGAACAACCCGTCGCCAGTTACCAGCCCTTACCGGCGACCCATTTCAAACCCGCCGCTCCCCAGCTAAACTCAACTCTGATCTAACCTGCTCCTACCCATATCCCCAAAGACCCATTCTACAAATGCTTCCTTGTCCCAACACCATTTATTACTTGCCAAAAGCCAAAGACAACACAACACACAAACACCTACCAAATCCCACCTACCCCTTTCAACAAAACCTATTTCCATATTCCAAAAAATTCGGGGCCAAGGCCCTCTTTCTAATCCCTCAAATCTCACCCATTCAAGTGGGTTATAAAACAAGGAGGGACAGAACAGGGGAGTAAATAGGAGGGGAGTAAATCGGACAGAACAGGGGAGTGTAGAGAGAGACTAGTCATTTTTAGTGTAATATTGTACAAAAATATTTATTTCATCTTTTAGAAAAAAATTTAGTGACTTGAGTGAGCCAGAATATTTTTTGAGATACAAATTGTGAGTTGAGAGATATTTTTGTGTGATGTAAAACTCATATTTGTGGGTGCACTTAATTGTTCATGTTTGGAAAAAAATCTTATTGGGTTCAAGGAGACTTGGTTTGACATGTTTTTTTTTTCCATTCCATTTTATTTTGTATGCCTCATATTGTGTTATTATTACATTTTATATGTAATATTACCATAATCAGAGGCTAAATACCCCATTCAATGGGTCAGATGGAACCCTTAACTTAATTATTTTTAATTTTTTGGTTTGTTTATTTATTATGCCCTTTGAATATTAATATCAAAATTTTACAATTTATATTTATGCGTCGAGAGAGGGTTAATTATTTTCGAGAGAAAATCGCAAATTCATATTATAATATTTATTCATTAATTAAACTAGAGATAGGCAATTTTTGATTGGTATTATAGTTTGAATTTCTCTACTCTAGCAATGTAATTTTTTATGATTTGAAATACTTTTAGTGAATTTTTCCTAGCGGGTGATTTATTAGAAAATGTTTAAATCTAATTTTTGTGAGTATGTGAAATTCAAATATTAATTTTTTAAAAGGACTATATGTAACTTCACATTTGCAACGAGAGTTGATTTGTGAATTTATATATGTTTTCGGGTATTTCAAATAGACAAACTAATTAATAAAAATAAATAGGTTAAGTGGTGAAGTTGAATCCCTTGAATTATCTCATAATTATTTTCTCTTCACATTTAGAGCACTTACTCTCAACGACATATACGCAAAAGGCGTGTTATCACCCTCTTTACGGCTCGAGCTAGTCATCTTGTCTTGTTGGTTGGCATCTGAAATCAAACCGGCATTGTATGAAATTCACTAAAACTATAACGCAGAAGAATTTAAAAGAGCAATATGAGTCAACAGTCCTAAGCATAGGGCTCTACATCAAAGAAAACGCAACGCTGAAAACGTAATAAGCCCACACATATACTATGGATACTAGAACATGATTCTCTGATACAATTTGTGACACCCCACCTATTCTAATAAAGGGTTGCCAATCCTCTACTAAAATGAAGCAGGAATCTTAGTATAGTTCATTCTTAACATCACTGTCGAAAACCAATTAATTAATAATAACCTATTAAGCCGAGTGTCAAATTTTGAATTTTTTTTATTAACATGCTATGTTAAACCATTCAACCATATGAGATAAACATTCACCACAATAGAACATAATGAGTAGTAACAACATAATTAAATAAATAACCAAATAAACGAATTGTAAATTTTAAGTACAATAATCCAACTAATAAATGAAGTAATATAAACAAAGTCGGATGATAATAAAAACTGTCCGATTGTGGGCAACATGCCCAAAAGAAATACTGGCATAATCATCCTAACTAGATAGAATGAAAAGAGGCGCATACGCAAATCCTGCATGCATCCACAGCTACTGCAGCATCATCCGACTAGAATGATAAGCCAACCCTGGTGCCCATGTGGGTGAGCACCTAAAAGGTTTTGAAAATATTTTTGATACGGGTTAGCACCCAAATTATTTTAAAAACAGTTACAAGTATTTAAATGCATGAATATATATGAAATAAGAATTAATCATGTTCATCTGATGTCACACTAACATGAGAATATCCTCACCCCTCATCTTTAGTGCACCTAACACATGTATTTAAATTACCTAGTTATGTTATTGAGCCTAACTAGTCAAGTCATTCTTAACATAGTCCAATACGCTAAACATCTAGCCCCATTGTGCTACATATATTTTCCTTTACTTTATTTATCACGTAGATATCATATAAGCTTTAACGTGTTATTTATCAATTATTTTCATACCATTACATAGTCCAGGTAACTACACACTAATTATAATTTAATGTTCCCGTAATAATTTGAGTACACATATACATATAACACTCTCTTATACATATATACATGGAATCCCCGAGATGTCCTCCGAGATGCATTCCTAGTATGCTATCAGGCTCCGGGTACATCACATTCCACTCCTGGGCCACCATGTCGAAATCTCACCACCGATCCCAAATAACAAACACATACTGGAGGCGGTCATAAACATACATTTGTGGGTCAGAACCATATCACTTTACCCCCCACCGGAGTCAAAACTCATTTATCCTCACATATGGATAGTGGTCATACAACAGTACTATGACCCTGGGAAATGACCAAACACCTGCTGGTCAATGCAAGGGTGGACCTCCCACTGCGCGCAACCTCCAACTATAGCATAACAAGGTAGGTATGTTCACACACACACACACACACACACACACACCAACATATATATATATAATCAGCTAACTTACGTAATGTCTCTCGTAGCACTTGCCTACTAATACTAAAGTCTATCCCGACTTCCAAATATTAGCCATGTATTCCCTTATGTATTCTTATCTCAAGAACTTAATACTTCTGACCAACATGCTAATCTAATCAACCACTAGCTTAGCGATCCCGAAATCTTAACCCCGTTTCTTAATTTCCACCCGTGATCATTTACTCCCTTAGTCATGTATATCTTATACGGAATCCAGCCTCGATTAGCCTAAGACACTTCCTAAGTCTCTTTGAAATAATTTATATGAGTTTTAAAAAGACTTACCACGATCTCCCTTTAAATAGGGACAAATTTAAAAATCCTTATTGATACATCATGAATATTGCATATTTGTGCCCTTTATCTTTGTGCATTCTACCCCTTTTACGTTCTTAATGCCTATATTTATGACCGTTAACCAGACAACCTTGGATTTGGACATATATATGTTTTGCAGGGGTTAATTGTGCTTTTGTAGGTATTGAAATGCTAAAAGTGAGGATCGGTTGCATTTCGGAGAACTTTCATCACCGGACGCTACTTCAAGGGAATTTTAGTCAATTGACTCTTCATCGTCGGCTCACGGAATTACATAGATACGTATTTCATTGAGTTAGCATCACGTGGCCATAAATGGTGCATCATTTCGATTTCAGATGATCAAGTTATGGTCGATTCTGTTTTGAAGCTTTTCTCCCATGTGAAGACCAAAAAACACTAGAAAACATAGTACCGGTCGACCGCGCTCCTGCTGTCGATCGATCGTGTTTTTGGATTCTACCTTGCGAATTAACCAGTGGACTTTAACTTAAGGGACCGATCGACCGCACCCCTGATGCTAGTCGACCGGTAATAGCAGTTACCCGACAATTTGCCTTTGTTCTTTTTGTTTTCTTTTTCCTTTATTTCTTTTCCAACATACTATATAAACTAAATTTGGTTTGTTTTGATAGATATCTTGTAATAATATATCATTTTCCATACTAAGAGTTAGAGAGGGAAGCTAAGGTTTGGAGGGTTTGGGGAGTGTGCCATTTTCTCCCTCTGAGGGTTTGCTCGTATAGAGGAGTTTGCCCGTCGAGGTTGTGTAGAACACTATCCTCCATCTTCCCTATCAATCCAAGTTTCCAATGTTTGTATTTTTCTATTTACCGCATTTTTACTCGCTTTCTAGTTTAGATTTATTGCGTTTATTTTCATGCTTTCTAGTGTAGATTTACCGCGTTTTTATCATGCTTTCTAGGTTAAATTAGCCTAGGTTGTGTTGGATTGAATCACCTAGGGCTGATGTGTTTCTTTGCTTTGGTGATGGAGTTTACGGGTTTATTTTGAGTGGGTTTTCCTAGTTATTAAGCCTAGAAGATTTGATGAGTTATATCATGTATGGTCCATACTTACGACCTTACGTGCGTAATTTTTGGGGTATTTGTTGACGCCAAAATCTTATTAGACTTTTATGCGAATTTAGGGGTGTGACAACTCTTGATTTAATTAACTGTCGAAATAAGACGCAGTCCTAATAACTCATTTACCAATGCAACTATTTTATACTAATTAACTCGGGGTGAGGGATATCCGACCCAACCTATAGTTTTTATTCACCTTTGTTAGTCTAGTTTAAATACATGCCTAGTTTAATCTTTTCCTTTTCCTTTTGTTTTGTTTTCTTTTTTGTTTATTCGTTACCTTTTACACTTTTATTCATAAGTACTAAAACAGTTAAATTCTAGCAACTCGTCTCTGTGGATTTTCGATACCCGGACTTGGCCTCTATACTCCCTTTTATTGAGTGTAGTCATAAGTTTGGGTTTTTGTATAGAGTTGGCGAGCCGAAAATAAAACGGCCGACGCGTAGGTGACTCTTGCATCGCGACGAAACCCAGCCTATCAAATGGCGTCGTTGCCGGGAATGAGTTTGTTTTAGAATTTATTTGATTTAGTATTTCGTAATATTTTCTTTCTATTTGTATTTTTTGCTAACCTTTTTGCTGGATAGAACATTTGAGCGCTAAGAAACTTTGATTCTCGGTGCGCACCTTCCTTCTCGGATTCTCCATCAACAAATAATTCGGTAACCATGTCCTCTTTTATAGCTTTTTCGGTAATTTTAATGTTTCATTTGGGATATGTTCTCGAATATAGCCCTGTGAATGTTTTATTTGGGATCTGTTCTCGAATATTGAACCATTAGAATTACCGGTGGATTCCTATGAGTCGGTAGAAATTATTTAAAACTTTTAAACCTTTTGTCGATGAGAACTCTTTGCCTCCCTTGTTTTCCATGATGGATGTTATCCCCACGTGTCACCATCTCCCATTCCAACTGAAAAACCTTTAGGAGATGAATCGATTTTTCTTGTACCTCAAGTGTGTCTTTCGCCCTTGTTATCTAAATCCCCCATCGTCCGCCCAAAATTTCAAATTGGCGATGGTTCAATTTTTCCACCTCTGACATGCCTTCCGTTGTTCAAACGGAATTCATATCTTCCGGGAGGCATGTTGTAAATATTAGGTTGTACATAGTAGGTTGTAAATAGTTTACTTTTTTCTTTCTTTCTTTCTTTAGTTTTTTCTTTCCTTTTTATCTAGTATAGTGTAATTAGTTAACTTTTTGTTATTTGTTCTTTCTATTCTTGGTACTAACTTGTTTTGGTAGATTCATTTGGACTCGTGCTTATGGAGATCGCTCCAATTTTGGATAATATCATTCTTTTACTCTCTTTATGTTGTGTTCTTAATGGACGCATTGAGGACAATGCATCATTTAAGTTAGGGGGTGTGGGATATTCTATCCATTTCTATGTTTGGTCCATTGATTTTTTCACATGTTAGTGACTAAGTATGCTTTTCTTTGAAAAATTTAAAAATTTCAAAAAGATTTTCTTTCTTTTTTCTCCTTTTTTGGCGTTTTACCTTTATTTTCGATGATAAATTTTAATAATTGCCTGATCCAATAGACAACTCAATGATGCATGTTCTCGATTTTAGAAGTTATTAGACTTTAATCCTCAATTATTGATATTGTGAATAACTTCATGAATTAAACTTTAATCCCATGAGCACATGCACTTTTCTTTTTTTATTAATTTGGTTTAAGGTTTTTGTAACTTGGTAATCATTAGTTGCATTGTATATACTTACACTGAGTAAGCTTTGTACCTTTTGTCGTTTGTCAGTGTATATAATATTCTTTCCTCTTTGAAAATATTGAATTCATCGATAATCTCTCTACTCTTTCATTGATCATTCATTAATTGAGTCTATATGTTAAAATATGTTACTTGAGCATGATTTTCATATATTGTTTTGACTCGAGAATTGCGTATACTTTAGAAAATGATCATAGGCAATCTTTGTTATATCACCCATATTAGCCTTGACCTCACCTTATATGTTTTCCCTAGTCAACCCCTTTGAACCTAAATATTAACCTTTCGTTTCATTACCCCAAATCCCATAACCAACTCCAAATTGGAGTTTTAAACCATACATATTAGGTTCATTGCATTTGTTTGGAATGTTGCTTGGGATTTAATGATATTATCTAGTGTGGTTGCAATTTGAGCATGAAAAGAGTGAGAAAAGAAGAAAGTGTATTGAAAAAGAAAAGAAAAAGAAGATAGAAAAAGAAAAGAAAAGAAAACATGATAAAAATAAGAAAATAAAAGAAAGAGAAAGTTTTACATGTTATGTATAGTTCAATAAGCTTTGATTGCTCTCCTTTGTCATACTTAATGATTGATTATGGAACTTGTTTTCCATTTCGTTATTGCCCGCATTCTTCCCATTATCCTAAGTTTTCGTTCCGATCACTTTGAATCCATATATACATATCCTTCATTTTGTACCCTAGCCCAACCTACATTAAAACCCTATACAAGTCCTATGTGATCTTAGGGTGCATTTAATTTAAAAGTTAAAATAGTTTTTATAATCTGTGAAAATGCATTACACCTTTTTAATGAGCGGTATCTTTCATTGAGATTATAATTTTTCATTTTATATATAGCGTTCTTCATTTTTGACATGTGTGCCGCCTAGTTTCCATTTACATTCACAATTTATGCCCGCATGTTCCGTGTGTTAACTCCCCGTTTCGAGTGAATTCAGTTTACGAGTGTAATGCTCGTGAGGATTGAATATATGCTTTCTTTAATTTTTATCCGATTTATATAAGTTTTTGCCAAATCATAATTTGCATATGCTCGATCCCCTCCCACATTTAAAGTTTCAATTCTATGAGGTGCATTCTATAATGTTAATAATACGGACTTCTGTATGAATTCATTCACTTTGCTAATAATGTGTATGAAATCTTTTTCTCTATTGTTGGGTGTGTCACATGTGATTGGGCATATTTTGAGGAAACTATATGATGTTTGTGGATTTCATCTCTACAAACCCCCACGAGACGACAGTCATCCACTAGGGTAACCTAGGAGTTTAACGGCTTATTGCATATGATAAATGCAATCGTGTTCCCTATGAAAGTGACATTTATATTTCGATGCATATACACGTTTTGTACTACCTTCTTTGGACTGGTTTTGTTTGTTTCATCACTAGGGACTAGCAATGTCTAAGTTAGGGGGTGTGATACGACATGAATATTGCATATTTGCTCCCTTTATCTTTATGCATTCTAGCACTTTTACATTCTTGATGCCTATATTTATGCTCGTTAACCAGACAATCTCAGATTTGGACATATATATGTTTTGCAGGGGTTAATTGTGCTTTTGTAGGTATTGGAATGCTAAAAGTGAGGATCGATCGCATTTCGGAGAAGTTCCATCACCGAATGCTACTTAAAGGGCATTTTAGTTAATTCACACTTCATATTTGGCTCATGGAATTCCACAGATGCGTAGTTCTTTTATTTAACCTCGCGTGGCAGTAAACGGCACAGCGTTTCGAGTTTCGATGATCAAGTTATGGTCGATTCCATTTTGAAGCTTTTCTCCCATGTGAAGACCAAAGAACACAAGACAACAAAAAAACGATCGACCACACCCCTACTGCCGTTTGGCTGTATTTTGGAATTATACCTTGCGAAGTAACCAGTGGACTTTTACTTAATGGACCGATCGACTGCGCCCCTGATGCCGGTCGACCGATAGTAGTAGTTACCCGACAATTTCCCTTTGTTCTTTTTCTTTTCTTTTTCCTTTATTTCTTTTCCAACTTACTATATAAACTAAATTTGGTTTGTTTTGATAGATATCTTGTAATAATATATCATTTTCCATACTTAGAGTTAGAGACGGAAGCTAGGGTTTGGAGGGTTTGGGGAGTGTGCCATTTTCTCCCTCCGAGGGTTTGCTCGTATAGAGGTGTTTGCCCGTCGAGGTTGTGTAGAACACTATCCTCCATCCTCTCTATCAATCCGAGTTTCCAATGTTTGTATTTTTTTTATTTACCGCATTTTTACTCGCTCTCTAGTTTAGATTTATTGCGTTTAATTACATGCTTTCTAGTGTAGATTTACCGCTTTATTTACTGAGTTTTTATCATGCTTTCTAGGTTAAATTTGCCTAGGTTGTGTTGGATTGAATCATCCAGGGCGGATGTGTTCTTTGCTTTGGTGATGGAGTTTACAGGTTTATTCAGAGTGGGTTGTCCTATTTATTACGCCTAGAAGATTTGATGGGGTATATCATGTATGCTCCGTACTTATGACCTTGCGTGCGTAATTTTCGGGGTATTTGTTGATGCCAAAATCTTATTAGACTTTTATGAGAATTTAGGGGTGCGACAACTCTTGATTTAATTAACTTTCGAAACGAGACGCATTCCTAATAACTCGTCGACTTATGTAACCATTTTATACTAATTAACTAGAGGTGACGGTTATCCTACGCATCCTATAGTTTTTATTCGCTTTTGTTAGTCTAGTTTAAATACATGCCTAATTTAATATTTTTCTTTGGTTTTGTTTTCTTTTTTGATTTTTCGTTACCTTTTACACTTTTATTCAGAAGTACTAAAATAGTTAAATTCTAGCAACTCGTCTCTGTGAATTTTTTATACCCGGACTTGGCCGCTATACTCCCTTTTATTGAGTGTAGTCATAAGTTTAAGTCTTTGTATAGAGTTGGCGAGCCGAAAATAAAATGGTCGGCGCGTAGGTGACTCTCGCGCCGCGGCGAAACCCAGTCTACCACTTATCCCATTTGAGCTCTTAACAATCACAAATTCGTGCAAATCTAATATTCTGATAGATTAAACACCTTTTGCTAAAACAACTATTACTCACTCCACATAAGTCCCAATGACCCGATTCAAAGCTCATTGGAAACTTAAGATCCATACAATTCTTTACAACTATGGCTCATAGTCTAATTCAAACGACAAATAGAATTATATGCATTTGAAATTATGTCAAAATTCATAAAAATCAGATATTCTGACATATTAAACATTTTTTTTATTAAAATAACTATTACTCCCTCCACAGAAATCCAAATGACCGAATTCAAATCTCATTTGAAAAATAAGATCAATACCTTTCTTTAAATCTATGGATCATAGTCTAATACAAAGTAAAAATAAAATAGCATGCGTTTGAAGTGATGTCAAAATTTCTTACAGATTTATCAATTAAATCAATAAATCATTCAATACTAAACCCTAGTTTCAAGATTCACCATTTTCTCTTTAAAATTAATCAAGAACCTATATTAATCATTCTAATCACATCATATTCATTATATTCATCTTCAATAGTTACTTTATTCAAAACCCAATTTTGCATGTTTTCCCAACCCAAAAATTGTGTGTTTTCCTACACCAATTTTGTATGAATATTTGAAACTACAATTAACATTAAAGAAAGTTAAATACTTTCCTTGAGAGCTATGAACTTATGAGATTTCCTTCTTAAGTTCCTCTCTTGGCAATGATCTTTGATCTCCAACTCGGATCCCTTTTTTCTTCACTTTTCTCTCTTCTCTCAAAACTCTAGCTTCTTAAATGATTGGATAGTTGCCCCTTCTATTCACCTTACTTAAATATAAACCTAAACACTCAAAATTCAGAAATTAAGTTAGCCATTATATGTAAAATGACCTGAATACCCTTTTACGCCCTTCGTTTAGCCTAAAATGCCCCTGAAACCCAATCATAACCCCTGGATCCTAATTCGGACTATTTCGACCCATTCTGAACCATTGGCGCACTCAAAATTACCATCCGAGTTATCTAACATAAATTTTCATCCCATGCCCATACGACTCAATCCGTGTGTTCTGAATGAGATTCCATTAAATTTGTCGCTTTTACTCACTTACGGCGTAATATAATTTAACATGTTTTCATTTACTTATGACACACGTAAATATAATTACACATAAATATTAATCCTTTTATTCGATAATTAATATTTTTTTAAGTCACTTTGTTTATCTATTCAATTAAAATTACCTGCACACGTGTAATTTAAAATGCTACATAAACCACCCACACATTTGGTTTGTTGAAAAAATAGTGTATAATAGTTTCATATAATAAAAAAAAGTAAAGTAAAGGATCAAAACAAAATTCTTGGGCTTTAATGATTATTTCTACATGGGCTTTATACATCAATACTATTTTCGGCGTGTTGTTGAAGCCCTTCAATATCTCACCTTAACTAGTCCCAACCTCACCAAGGTCGTTAACTTAATATTACAAACCATGCAAACTCCTTCACAACTGTTAACATCCCATGGTTTACCTATGGTATCCCGGTCTAGATGTGAGGCAGAATATCGTGCCCTTGCATCTATCACTGTTAAGATCCTATGGATATCATACAACACTCTAGTTGTGTGATATTCACATGTTGTTGTCAAGGGCAAAGCCATGATTCATCGGAGGGCAGGGGTAATATTATGACAATCTCGTAATAATTTTGCCCCACGCTTGGTTCAATATCAAATACTTCGCGTCGTGATGAAAAAAAAGTGATATATAATTTCACCTATGTTAGGTTGAGTATTTTTTACTTATTTTGTTTAAAGTTGTGTAATTATGGCATGTACACTTATTTATAATTTCAAATGAACAAATTTTTTAAGGTGCGTATTGAAGAATAGTTCCTTTTTATCATAAGTTGAAAAATGAACGGAAATATATGAAAGTGGTTTCATCTTACTTATAAAGATTTCTATGAAACTAATTTTGGGGGGATGAAAATGATAAATCTACGAAGTACTTTAAATATCTATTACTATTTTTTTATGTAAAATGTATATGAAATAAAAATCCAAAAAATAAAAAAAATAATGCAAAATAACTATTTTTCATGAAAAGAAATCGACATCCGACCATTGATACAAAATATATTGAAGATAATTGTAGCACTTTACTTTTCACGCTTTAAAATATTTTATCCTTAATCAAACAGAACCATGCGTTAGGAAAAATAACTGGCCAAATTTTCTATATTTTTAATTTATATACCCATATACAAAGTTGATTGCCAAATCGATAACATTTTTGGGATAAAACATGTATAGTCATTAAAGTTTCAAAAAAAATTTATGCATTTATTATTACATTAATAAAATACTAACCCATAAAACATATACACACAAGTGGTACATTGTTAAATTCAAAAATATAGAGAGAATAGTCGAGAGTGTATAAATAAAAATAATTCTAGTCTCGATTTCAAATTTGTCCAAAACTATTCCAGTTAACAACATAATGAATGATAAATTTTAACTAACTCACATTTTTTCCAACATACATCTCAAAATTTTTATTTGACTCTTGGTCATTATAGTCCATGCCCATTCTCTATTGTAAGAAAGTGACACTCATACTTTGCAGGTCTCGTGAAACTCCTTCACATCTTCACTAAAGCACTTGCCTCCATTTTCTCTGCTTCACTTGCAAACAAGAGATATGGGTTAAGCATAGGATAATTGTATTTTATATTGAGTACATATATTTAAGTATTATATATATACAAGTATTATATATATATATATATATATTAAAACTACAATTTTTAAATCCAATAATTATCATAGATGTCTAGCTAGATAATATCACAAACGACATATATTAAGTATTGTTGTTATCCAATGTCCAACATATTATTCCACATGCTTGTGGAACCTAATGACGATTTTCCCTGGTGGGATGATGGAGACATTCTAAAAAAATTTGAACATGCCAAAAAAATATATAAATTATTTGGAAATTAAATAACTTAATTTAAAAATTCTAAAAATTATAGAATTTTTTTTAAAAAAATTTGCAAAATTAGAAGAGTTTTTTTTTGGAAAATATTAATAGATATTAAAAAATGATTTCGTACGAAAAAATTTTGATTTCTAGATGGAAAAAAACCTTGTTTTCCTCCCAAAAAATTGATTTTCAGTAACAAAAAAAATGTTTCCCACTCAAAACTATGATTTTCAACGACAAAAAAATAAAAAAACTTAGCAAAAAAATAAAAAAATAAAAAATTGAAAAAAAAAATAATTTCAGTTAAAAAATTTTAATTTCCAGGAAAAAAAATACTTGCCATGAAATGAAATGATTTTGAACAAAAAAATGTTTTCCACCCAAAAAATTGATTTCAAACGAGAAAAAATAATTTTGAGAAAAAATTAAAATTTAAATCTAATTTCAATGCAAACACATTGATTTCAATAAAAAAACATTGATTTTGAGAAAACAAAAAAATATTTTAACCCCAAAAAATAATTTTCAACAACAAAAAAGTAAATTCTAGCAAAAATTGAAAATAAAAAAATTAATTTCAGTTAAAAATATTTGATTTCCAGGATGAAAAAAATGTTTTCCACAAAAAAATATATTTCAGAAAAAAAATCCCACATTCTTCTTAATTGATGAACTCATTTGAATTTGAAAAAAGTCACTTTTTTCTTTATCAAGAAACTTATTTCAACAAACAAAACTCACGTTCTTCCACAAACCCATAAAACATCACAAATCAAATCCCTCACCCCCTCCACCCCCACCCCCCCCCCCCCCCCCCCCCACAAAAAAAAACTAAAAAGACTCAACAAACTCGTAAACACATACCAAATCAAAAGTTCAAGTTGGGTGATAAAAAAACCCCAAAATCAATATTTTCTTTTTCAAAGCAACATTTATCTCCCACCCCAAATCAACGTGTGTGTGTGTGTGTGTGTGTGAGAGAGAGAGAGAGAGAGAGAGAGAGAGGAGAGGGGGTAGCCATGGACACCCGTAGCTGCAATGAAAGAAAAATGAGAAACAGAAAGAGAAGAGAAAGAGAACGTGAAAGAGAAATACCCGCATTTTCTCTTAATTAATTAGTGGAAAATATTCATTTTTCTAATTTAGAAAATTTAATCCAAATAAATATCTTATTCGGATGTGTAAAGTGAAAGCTTATTATTTGGCATACTTAAGTGTATTATTCATTTTGTGCACGGATATATTATTTGCATATCATAAAAGAAAATATTATAATTTATGTGCGACATAATAAAAGGTAATAATTTTGGCATAAATAATTCTGAGCCCATTTTGGGACTTATATGAACTTGTTTAAGCGGTTTAAACCTTTAGAAATGGTCTCGGGTCAATAACATAGGGGTTGAAGGAGTTTTGGACTAATTAGAAAAGGAATTGGGGCTCATTTGGGGGTCCAAATATTGGGCCCATAACCTAACTTGGGATTATCACTTAATTTAGTAGTTTAGTGGGAGTAACCCACTTTTCCATTATCACAAATTAACTTAAGATAACAGCTTCAGGAGAAAGAATAGAGAAACACCTAGAGAAAGGAAAAGAGGAATAACAAGGAGGGATCAAAGGCCTTCAAGGGTTCTCCTCTACAAAATTTAAAGGCAAGAATTTTCTTGCATACATTATGTTTCTAATGTATTTCTCAATGCATGAGTTATTCCCCTTTTTATTTCTGGTAATTACGGTTTTCATATCTGATTTGGATGATTGGAAACCCACATGTAGAGAAATAATATACATGTAGAGGTATTCTAGAAATTAGGAATTGAAAGTATGTATGTTGATGATTAGATTCCTTTTAAGTGTATTGGTTATTGGAAAATAAGGGCAATTAACTGTAGAGATGATTGAAGATCTGTTATAGACTAAAATTTTGGATGTGAACTCCCCCCGAAAACATGCTCCTCTGTGGAAATAATTTCGAACCAAATTCATGTTGATATACATATACCAGGCCTATAACTGTGTGAAATATGAGGAGCGGACCTGTCCGGTAGGAAGTTAAAGCGAACCGGTCCGGTATACCAGGCCGATCCGTTTAAAAATAAAAATGAACCGGCCCGATGCCTCATACCGAACCGACATCCCCAGACCGGATCGGTTCGACATTCTGAGATTTTTTACCCTATTTTCTGCCTCAATACTTGAGTTCTTATATGTTAATGACTTAATTCCTTAAACACGGGAGTGTATTTATGATTACCATATGGATTGGAATTTATAAGTTAATATATTTTAAATTATCAACAAATGAAGACATTATGAATTAGCTAATGAAGAATAATATTGGTAATTGTAGATGAAATTGCCTATACATATTATAAGGATAAATAATATGTATTACTATGTATTTGTGGGGACATACCATATTCGTGGACCGTCCTATCGTCTCGGGGGTTCGTGCGTTCGGTCCGCGTACCACAAGTAGGCACAGGTGGGCTTTACGATGTGTATGCTACATAGGTACTGCGTAGCGGCTCCACCCACTAGATGTAGGGTTGGCGTTGATTATTCGTGTATTACCGCTGGGTACGAGCCGTAAACAGGTGTCCTGCGTAGGGACCGCCCCCAACGTATATGTGTTTATGTTGTCCGCTTAGGAATAAGAGAATTCCTTTGGACTTGTCGATAGAGCACGAATAGACACCAACGGTAGATGCCCTTGTATATCAAATATATACAGACATATATTATATGAATTGACCAGACTTGATTTGAATAATTTGAATTGTTTAAGGAAAGTAGACAAAATAAATATATGAAATCCTATAATGCATAGTAGAAGTTTATGCTCTTCTGGAAGAACTAGGAGACTAGGATACGTGACTGTTGGCAAATTTAATATTATACTCAAATGATTTATTACTATTATCCCCATTTATAAATTGAGACATTGTCACCATTCATGATTTGGGAATTTTTGGGTTGCGAATGATATTTCGTTTAGTTGAGGGGCGAGGTGTCATATGCATGTGAATGTCGAAGAACCCTAGACATGACAAATATTGTGTATTACAATTTTTAACCACCCGCCCCTTTGGTTTGTTAAACAAATATTGCGTATTACAGTTTCAGATATTAAAAAAAGTTAAGTAAATGATTAAAACATAATTCATGGGCTTAATAGATTATTTGCACACGGGCTTTATTCATCAATACTATTTTCGATATGTACCAAGGTCGATAACTTAGTATTACAAACCATTCATCCTCTTACGCCACAGTTAACGTCCCATGATTTACCAATGGTAGCGCACTCTAGTTGTGAGAGAAAATATCATGCCCTTGCACGTACCATATTTGTCATCTTTTTCGACTTTTGTTGGTGAAATATGATTTGCTCTATAACAAAGAAAAAAAATTCACAAAATTTACCATCCTTTTTAAATTGTTTTTTTTATTAAAAATATTTTTATTTCGTTAAAAGTTGTTTTTTTTTTTTACTTTTTTTCTTAAAAAAATGTTTTTTTTCCTTTGTTAAACCTCCTTTTATTTAAAAAAAATGTTTTTTTGGTAAAATCTATTTTCTTTTGAGTAAAAGTGTTCTCTTACAAAACAACCTTTTTCGTTATAAACTGTTTTTATTTTGTCAAAATATTTTTTTCTTTCTTAAAACTCTTTTTTTTTTGTTAGAACTGTTTTTTTTAAATCTTTTTCTTCCCATAAACTGTTTTGTTTTGTTAAATTTTTTTTTTTACTTTTATGTTAAAATGTTTTTTTTTTAAAAACATGTTTTTGTTTTGCTACCTAAAAAATAAATGCGCCTAATTAGCCCCTAAACCATTGCCTACTTTTACATCAAACACACTCTAACTAATTAGCAATTGGAGGCTAAAAAACAAACAGACATTATAAAAATCGAGTTTGAACGTGATAATTTATAAGATTAACTCTGATTATGTTAATTTTTTTAGCAAACATTTAGTTATTGTCATTTAATTTTAACCACTATCAGATTGCAAATGGTAAAAAAAATTGTTTCTAAAATTTAAAATTATGGTTAAAGGCATCAAAAATAAATTATTAGCTAAAGTCAAAATTGATAATTAAATGATGACTAATATCAAAATCATCCTCAATTTGATTTCTAAATTTTATTTTACAAAAATATTATACCTAATAATAACCTTCACTCTAGTGATTCTATTTAGAATTTAGGTGTAAAAATTAAAGCATAAATTTAAGAAGGAATATACATATACCGTAAAAGTAATAGTTAAGATCCTGTGGCGTGTCATTGTAGTCCACGCCCATTCCTTCACATTCAAACAAGGGTATGGGTCACTTATATGATAAGTGTATTCTATTTTGAGTACTGGAAATTAATTATTATTATATATAAAGTATTATATCTACTAAAACTATCATTTTTAACTCCAATAATCAATGTCTAGGTATAAGGTCTTGTCGTAAGTCCTACGATAATATCACAAAGGACAGATTGAGTCAAGTATTGTTGTTATTTAATGTCCAACATATTATTCAACATTTTTGTGGAACCTAATTGCCTGTTCTCCCGGGTGGGATGGAGAACATGACAAAAAATATATAAATTATTTGGAAATTCAAAAAAATTATTTAAAAATTACACAAAAGTAATTTTAAAAGGTGAAAAATTGGAAGAATTTTTTTTGGGGGAAAATACTAACAGATATAAAAAAAAATAGGTTTTTACGGTCTAGTCCTTGGACTAACAATTTTGGACAAAAAAACCGGTGAACCAAATTTTAAACGATTAGGTCCAACATATAAATACCCACAATTTAAAAAAATCATAAACCTAATCGGCTATTGGAGTTTTCTCTGCAACTAACGACTATTCTCCGAAATCGAAAATAACATCAATCTTATGCTTTGATCGTCTGTCCTATAATCAATGACAGTGTTCTTAATCGATTCTACCTGTATCACTTGGCTCTATCATTTGTAAGTTTATCTTTATCAGTAATTGGTTTTTCTATTTTTGATCGATTACAATAAGTATATATACTTTGTTTTGATTCAAGAGACTCATTGTAATATTCATTCATATGATTGAATTGCTTTTTATATGTTATATATGTATATGTTTTTATTTTGTGTTTTTTATGTATTTATGTTTGGATTCTTCATAAATAAGTTATATTTATCAATATTTGTAATTGTTAGTTAAATGTGCTGAATGAATATTATTGATGTTTCATTCTAATTTTAAGAGTCCTTGATTTTGATTTGGTATTGAATCACTTATTGATATAGGTCCGCGCCAGCGAAAATAAGCAGTTAGATATCAGTTTTCAAAGTACACGCAGTGTTTATAAAGTACACGTGATTGATTTTTTGAAAATATGTGTGTGCTTTATTGCTTCATGTATAGGTTTTTAAAAAGTGCCTGTAATTTTATATTAATTATAAATAAATATTTTGATATTTCATGCATTAAATTATTGCACACATTTTTAGAATTGTTGACCTTAAAGTAAATGTTTTTCATCTCTGTTTTACTGCAGGACATTATGGTAAGTAGTGTAATAGCAAGGTGTTGTTATTTGGATAATATGGCTTGTATTGAAATATTTGAAGATAGCTCATTAGATTTCATATGCAATGAGTTGTGTATTAGGTTTACTAATTTGAGAAGTGGGAGTTTTTCATTGAGGTATTCATTTGGTGATGAATGTCGGTTCATGTTGGTTTGTGACAACGATGTTTGTTGTATGTTGCAGTCCCAATTGATCGTGAAAGCTAATTTCATGTAGATATATGTTATTGATTCATTACCATTTCCATGTAATACATGTCGTGAACAGGTTGAATGCTCTAATCAAATTTTTAAAGGGGTTGACTGCAGTAATACAAGTTCTGAGAGGGTTGATAGTGGTGATACAAATACACAGAGGTTGGAGTCTTTATCATCAGGCACTAAAAATGATTTTAATAGTTGCATTGAAAATGACTTTTATCTTGGAGGTGTGGAGCCAAGTAAGTCGAAAGTCTATCTTTCGAATGATTGGAAGACTTATATAAGTCATGAGCAACAGTGTTTTGAAGGAGGTGTAGTGAAATTTCGGGATAAATTGCGAAAGTATGCCGTTGAGTTTGGGTTCAAGTATGTGTATTTAAAGAATGATAAAACTCGAGTGACGATTGAATGCTCTAAAAAGACTACTGAGAATTGCATGTGGAGAATTCATGCTTCATTATCTACAATAAATGGATACTTTTACATACGTGCAATGAATAATGAGCATACATGTCTTTCGTAGTCCGTCAGCTAAAATGATAGCCTCCAAGTTGGTTTCAACATTGGTAGCTGATGATCTTAGAGATAACCCGCTATTGAGACCAATTGATGTAGTTAGAGATATGAAGAAGAATTATGGTCTTGATATAGCTGTTCAACATGCATGGCGTGCGAAAGAGATGGATGCTGTTGATATACATGGTGATGAAAAGGTTTCTTATGCATTAATGAATTATTATCGTGACCTTCTATTGCAGTATAATCCTAGGTCGCATTGCATCCTTGATGTGGAATATGAGAGTAAAAAATTGAAGAGAATATTTGTAATGTTTAGAGAATGTATTTATGGATTTCAATACTGCAGACCTGTTTTATTTCTTGATGGTGCCTTATTGAAGAGCCGTTATCGTGGAACAATACTATCAGCTACTGCAAGGAATGGGAACAATGGTAAATTAATTGTAAATATTTTATTTTGTGTATTGCATTGAAATTTTGTTTGTTCCATTCCATATCATCAAAATACAAGCATAAAAATATAAAATACCTTTGAAGGTCTTTGTTTTAGTTCACGTGTACTTTTCATTTTTCTGCATGTATTTTCATGATGTGTCTTATTATGTGTAATACTAAGTAAAGTACACGCATTTTACATGTCAAGTACACGTGAATGTTTTTGTTAATTTCACGTGTACTTTTCATTTTTATGCGTGTACTTTAATGATGATGATTTTATGTGTAATACTAAGTAAAGTACACGCATTTTACATGTCAAGTACACGTGAATGTTTTCGTTAATTTCACGTGCACTTTTCATTTTTATGCGTGTACTTTGATGATGATGATTTTATGTGTAATACTAAGTAAAGTACACACATTTTACATGTCAAGTACATGTGAATGTTTTTGTTAATTTCACGTGTACTTTTCATTTTTATGCGTGTACTTTGATGATGATGATTTTATGTGTAATACTAAATAAAGTACACGCATTTTACATATCAAGTACACGTGAATGTTTTGTTAATTTCACGTGTACTTTTCATTTTTATGCGTGTACTTTGATGATGATGGTATGTTGAATACAAACTAAAGTACACGCATTTTACATGTCAAGTACACGTGAATGTTTTTCTTAATTTCACGTGTACTTTTCATTTTTATGCGTGTACTTTGATGATAGGTGTTGTTATTTAGAAATAATAAAGCAAAGTACATGTTAAAAATGTAAAGTACCTTTGAATGTTTTTGTTTAGTTCACCTGTACTTTACATTTTTATGCGTGTATGTTGATGTTAGTCTTGTTAATAATAAATCCAAGCAAAAGATTGGAAAGTAAACGTGCATGTCTTTTTATATTTATCATGTGTACGGTACATTTTTATGTTTTGTCTTGTTATTTACAAACAATTTAAATTAATCACATAATATATTTCCCATGTGTTTTAGGGTCTGCGCCAGCAGCATCAATATACAAAGTGTTGAACATGAATATGTTATTTATTTTAATTTTAATATATTTTTATATTTCAGGACTTTTTCCTGTTGCATATGCTGTTGTTGATTCCGAAACCGAAGATAACTGGATGTGGTTTCTTGTCAATTTGCATAGTGCAGTAGTTGAGCAATATCGAAACATAACATTTATATCAGATCGAAACAATGGATTACTTGAAGCTGTTTCGAGTGTCTTCCCGTTGTCTGTACATTCCTATTGTATACATCATTTACAAGGGAATATAAAAAAGAAAATTCGTGGGAATTGTGCTGGATTTCGAAAGAAAATTGTTAATGATTTTTTATCTTGTGCATATGCTGTCTCAGTAGATGTATTTCATAAGAATATTAAAGCATTGAAGAAGGAAGGAGGAGCTACTATTGCCGATTTCATTGATAGTTTGCCTCCCGAGAATTGGTCCTGTTCATATTTCCCTGGTAAACGGTATGGCGACATGGCATCTAGTGTTGCGGAGTCATTCAATTCATGGATATTGGAGGAAAGGCATTTACCAGTAATGAATATGCTTGATAAATTGAGAGTGAAGATTATGAATTTCAATGCAAACAAACTTGTTGAGTCTGACACTTGGACAAATGATCTATGTCCTTTTTTTCAAAAGTTGCTGAATGAAAATTGGAATAAAAGCCAACATTGGACTATTAGTTTCTCAAGTCAAAATGCATTTGAAGTTCATTCAGAAGTGCGAGCAACAGTTGACTTAGGGGAAAGTACTTGTTCTTGTAAGAGTTGGCAGATTAGATGTTTTCCATGTTCTCATGGTGTTTGTGTTGTGCGGAGGAAAGGGACCAGTATTTATGATTATATTGAGGAGTACTATAAGGTATCTTTCTACAGAAAATCATACTCGATACCTATAGTTCCTCTTCTTGATTTGATTTCCTTAAATACTCCTATTCCTGAAAATCCATCTGTTCTTCCACCAATGACTAAGAGACCGATAGGCAGGCCAAGAAATAAGAGAATAAAGTCTTCTGGTGAGATCACAGTAAGGGAAGTTACTTGCTCGAGGTGTAGTAAAACGGGTCATTACAGGTCTACTTGTAAGGAACCCATTTGACTATTTTTAAAATTGTTGAATTCATTCATTTTAACCATTTGATTGAATAAATTAATTAATAAACCATTTGTTTCACATAAATTAATGTAATTTATTTTTAAGTCTCATTCTTTAGTTTGTTTTTTGTGTTGCTGTACACATATTTTTCATAAAACATACATGATCATTTTTCCTTGTGTTCACGTGTACTTTACCTTTGTATATGCATGTTATGTACAGTACACGCGCATTTTTATGTCCAAAGAAATTTTATCAATGCGTGTCCTTGATGAAATATGCGTGTACTTTATTAAGTACACGTATATTAATAAAGTACACGCATTTAAAAATGGATTTGGTCAGTTCAATATGCGTGTACTTTAAAAAAGCATGCGTGTACTTTATTTATGTACATGCATAAAGTACATGAATAATATAAATATAATATGCGTGTACTTGATGAATTGTGCGTGTACTTTATGAAGTACACGCATTGATAATTAAAGTACACGCATTTAAATATAACTGTACATGCATGTTTTAGAAAAGTACACGCATATTGTTATGACAAAAATCTAATTCAATATACTTGTACTTTATGTATTCTGCATGTAATTTTATCAAGTAGACGTATATAAATGTATGTACTATTTGGAAAATGGTTTTGGACATTACAGTGTGCTTGTACTTTATAAAAGACATTTGGGTCACTCATATTCTTAAACTCCTATGGGTATTATGGTCCGCGCCAGCGGCATTATTATACAAGTATTTCAATTGGCGTGTACTTTATAGACTATGCGTGTACTTTATAAAGTACACGTGTAATATATAGAGTACACGCATTTATATAATGTTTTGGGACAATATCTTGAGTACACGCATTATTATACAAGTATTTCGATAGGCGTGTACTTTATAGATTATGCGTGTACTTTATAAAGTACACGTGTAATATATAGAGTACACGCATTTATATAATTTTTTTACATGAAATGATATTAATGTTTAAATTTTTTACAATACACGTGATCATTTTTATAAGGATTCACGTGTACTTTACTATATTTGGTGTATGACATAACTGAGAACACATTCATGAAAGAAATAAATTTTTTATTAAAAACAAAAAAATAAAGTACATTTTTTTCAAATAAATAAAGCTAGAAAAACTAAAGAAGGCTTCTATTAGGGATGTTTGTCAAAGGCATCCAGGGTGTCAGGAAGAGAGTTCGACCAGTGTCGAATTTCTTCTTCTATGACAGCTACAAGGCCTTCATGGAGAGCCTTCTTCTCCTTCAGCTTTGTGATTTTCATGGGAACTTCTTGTGTATAGAAAGACATGAGGTCTTCATGTGTTTGAGGAGGGCCATCATCGACATCAAATAAATCTATGGGATTGGGTGGAAGTCCAGAATAGCCTTCCCTCACATATGTTTGAAACTGCTCAAAGGCAGTTTCATATGAGGAAATATTTTCCTCAATTTGCCTTATTTTTTTTATTCCTTTCATCTTTCTCAAGAGTTTCTCCCAAGTTTTCTGCTGGAATAGCCATTATGTTATCTTTACCCTAGATGTAATGGTTAAGAAAGGAACAAATATTACTCTTTTATAGGAAAAGTTAAAGCTATTTATTTCTTGACCAGAAGTAGTTGGGAAGTGAGTAGTTGAGCTTAATAAATTGATTTTGGTTATTGTGTCCTTAATGAATTCTTCAAAGTAGTTTTCAATAAAAATAATAAAAAATTATTATATTAACCAGTACGTGTACTTTGAAGAATTCATTAGTGTACTTAGTAATTATCACTTGTATTTTTCGTGAAAACTGCTTGTACATTATTTCATAACACTCAGATGCATTGTTTGTCTAAACCTTACATGGATTGTGGTCCGCGCCAGCGGGAAAAAACCATTTTGGTGTAATAAATATTGTAAACAATAACCAATATAACACAAAACAAATTACAAATATGTTTTGAATTTGAATCACAATTTATAGAAGTTTTTTCTCCTTTCGGGGGAAGAAATATTTTGATAGAAGAATTTCCCCGAGTACATATGCTCAGTTTTTAGCATGTCAGGGTCTTGAAACAATTTTTGCATTTCCTTGTTTCTGCTTATGTGTCCAATGTAGTACATGCAGAACACCCCACAGTCAACCCTGAAATTAAAATAAAACAAATATACAAATTAGTATAATATGATGAAATTTTTTGAAAAGATACAAATTAGTAATTTTTAGAAATGAAGTTTTTCTTACCCATTATATTGTTTAGGGAATTCATGATCTCTTATTAGGTCAAATTTGAGATCACTTTCCAGCAAGAAATCTACTGTCCTTTTTTCTTGCTCTGTCAGGATCATCATCCAATGTAAACTCATTTGTTGTACCTTTATCAAACTTCCTCTGAATTTTGAAACCGTTGTTTTTCATTGTTTCTGCTTCAGTCTTCAATAGGCACACTGTTTTTTGGAAGACAGAAACCTGTTAAGAAGACAAATATTTAGTGTATACAAATAAAAGAGCATATGAAGATTAAAGAGTGAAAATTACACGCATAATATTAAAGTACACGCATATTTTTTTTTTCATATCACGTGTATTTTAAAATATGATGCGTGTACTTTGCCTAATGAGTTAAAAGTACACGCATAATATTAAAGTACACGCATATTTTTTTTTATCATTCACGTGTATTTTAAAATATGATGCGTGCACTTAGCCTAATGAGTTAAAAGTACACGCATAATATTAAAGTACATGCATATTTTATTTTTATCATTCACGTGTATTTTAAAATATGATGCGTATATTTTGCCTAAAGAGTTAAAAGTACACGCATAATATTAAAGTATACGTAACTTCTATTGGTTCATTTCACGTGTTTTTGAAAATATGATGCGTGTACTTTTATAATCTGGGTCATTATGTGCAACTAATACAAAGTACACGCATTGTATTTTAAAATACACGTGTATAAATAAGTACAAGTAACATTACTAATTAAGTTTAGGGACTAACAAATTTTTTTCCATCATCGAAGAATATTGTGTTTTTTTAGTTGTCGTTCGGTCGAAGGGAATCCATGTGGACCACTTTATTTTCTTTTTTGTATATCACAAGTAATGTGAAATGTCCTACACTATGTCTTAGTACAATGAACAAATTATTACAAGTGCCTAAGTATTCAAATAAATCTCTGTATAACTCCCCCTTCTTATTGACTTCATTTTTGCTACAAGCTTCTATCTGAATAAAAATTATAGACATTGTGTTAATAAAAAAACAGAAATTTGTTTCTCAAAACTTTTGGTTTAATAGTACTTACCCAACAATAATCAGAAAAAGTGTGTGAGTAGGAGAGACCTTCCTCTGACAATTTTAACCTCAATACTTCACTAAAGGCAAGTATTATTTATTTCACACAATATAAAATGGTGAGGAAATAATAATGTTGAAATTTAATGGATGTCTAATATTTGGACTACATACTTGGCTTGAAATTTCTTGATTGTTGAGGACTTCAACTAAATCTTCCCATGGGACATACGAAACCAGCCCTTGGAAAATAAATTCCCTGCATTTTATATAATCAATAAGAATTGTATAATAATAATAACCTTATTTTTTTGCACCAAAAAATATAAATTAGCGAAGTGATAAATCATAAAATAATAAACTTTACCCTGGCTCAGCCTTTTGAATAAATTCTTCAATCTTTTTCTTCGAAGATTCATCGAGATATTTGTATACTTCGATTGCTTCAAGCTTGAAGTGAGTTTCCTTCATTTGTTCAGCTATTGTTAGACAGCCTTTTCTCAGCTTTGACTCTTTTTGTTTCTTAATTGGTTCATGCTTTTCGGTTTCCCCGTCAACTTTTCTTTTCTTCTGCCCTCTAGTAAGAGGTCCTTTTATTTTGGATATTTTAGGGGTGCCCTAAACTTTCTTTGAGGCTAGTTCAATATTCAAACTCGAAATTTCATCCATGAGTTGTTTATTAATGTTTTCCTGATATATTTAACAAGGAATGTTGGATTGTAAGCATTTTTTGAAACAATGATTCATTTTCTCTTACGTGTATTTTATAAAGTACACGCGTGTATTTTATAATATACACGCGTGTATTATAAAATACGTATACTTTATAAAATTTATAATATACTTAAAATTTATCATAAAATTTAGAAAGTAAAGCGTGTACTATATATCTATTGTATTTTATAGATACCTGGTCAGTTTTTTTCAATTCTGATTCTTCAAGCATTTTCTTCAACTCCGAAATTTCGTCCTTAAGGATTTTATTATTGTTTTCCTGTTATACAAAAAAAATATTACATTATAAGCAATACTTGAATAAAACTGTATTATTTTTAATAAAATAATGCATGTACTCTGCATTATTTCTAATATCAAATAAAATTGCATTAAAAATACTATGAAATAAAACTGCGTGTACTTTGGGAAATATGCATGTACATTGGGAAAACTGCGTGTACTTTGGGAAAACTGCGTGTACTTTAGAAAAACTGCGTGTACTTTAGGAAAACTGTGTGTACTCTGCATTCAAAAGTACCTGTTGAGTTCTTTTCAATTCTGACTCCTTAAGATTCTGCCTCAATGTCATCTTTTCTATGTCAGCATCTTTCCATTGTTGCAATGTATCATCATACTTATTTTTAGATCTTCATTACACAAGGACAAATATCCATTCTTTTGTTCCAAAATTCGTGTTGATTCTGCCTGTTTTTTCAATGATTCATCCAATTCTTTAATTCTATCCGAGTCACTCATTGTGATTTGATCAAGCTTTTCTTTCAAAGAATTGTTTAACTCAACTAGTTGGGCATTTTCTACCTCCAACTTATTTAATAACTCTTTTTCCTTCAAATTTTGGAATTCTCCACCTTTAACTTCTTCATTTCCTCATGGGCTTCAAAAAGTGAATCACGATCTACCTGCAACTGTACATTCAAAATGGCACTCTCCACCTCCAAAGAGGTCACCTTCTCAAGTGCACCATTAATGTCTTCAGCTGCTTTAGATAGTTGGTTATTTTTTCCAACAATTTCCTTTTCAAAACAGCAATTTGTTCCTCCAAATTAACATTTGGTTGATCTTTTCCCTTCTTTTTCTTTGAAGTCACAATGTTTTTAAGGGGAATATTCCAACCATGTGAAAAATCATTGTCTTTAATATCTTCAGCAACTTTTTTGATGATGAATCAGCATGTATAGGACTTTCTGTAGATATGTTCAAAGAGTAACTTGGCCCTTCAAACTGAGATTCCTTTTGTATAGAACAATCCTTACAAGCTGGTTTATTTGTATCCTTCTTCAAAGTTGTTGTTGCGATGTCATTCTTCACAAACCATTGTTTCAAAGATGACAACTTCCACTTAAGGAATTTTGGAGTATTTTCTTTATATTCTTCAACAGGAGAAATAATTTCAAATTTCTCACATGCCCAATACTGTGATCATACAAAAAAAAAATGAATTTAATACTTGTATTTCCCAAGGATTCATAATGGAAAGTACAAGAGATTTGTTCAAAATACACGCAAAACTAAACGTGTACTTTACAAATTTTACAATTGTATATTGAAAATACACGTAATATTTTCAAAGTACAGGTAAGTATTGGTATCTAAATTTTGAAATATCAGGAATATCAAGTGTATTTTAAAAAATACACGTGATTAAGACGTGTATTTTGAAAATACACATGATATATCACGTGTATTTTCAAAATACACGTGAAATATCAAGTGTATTTTGAAAGAACAAAAGAAAATATCACATGTATTTTGAAAATACACGTAATATTTTCAAAGTACAAGTAAGTATTGGTATCTAAATTTTGAAATATCAGGAATATCAAGTGTATTTTCAAAATACACGTGATTAAGACGTGTATTTTGAAAATACACGTGATATAAGACGTGTATTTTCAAAATACACGTGAAATATCAAGTGTATTTTGAAAGAACAAGAGAAAATATCACATGTATTTTGAAAATACACGTAATATTTTCAAAGTACAGGTAAGTATTGGTATCTAATATCACGTGTATTTTGAAAATACATGTGAGAATTGTTATGTAAACTTTGATAGTTAATGATATTTTTTGCTCACCAGCAGGAAAATGACACATCCAGTAACTATGCTAGGTTTTGAACTTGCTGATTTGTCAAGTGATTGTATGGAAAATTTATGCACAGCAGATGCCCAATCATACTTGTTCATTTTCTCAATATTGTCGATGTATTTCAACCAAAATTCTCCAAGGGTGAAGTTTGAGTTGGAGAAAAACAACGTGTTTAAGAAGTCGAGACACACAATTTTAACAAAATCAGCAATTCCTTCATCTATCTCCAATTCAACTGATTTCTTCAAACCATTCAATATTTCTGATTTTCCTAATTTTTTGTGAAGTATCGTGCTTGTAATCTAGATTTTTTAGCAGTATTCGGTCCCTTTTTCAGTTCTATTGATTTTAAACCCTCAACCAGGGGTATGCCAAATATTTCACTTATATCTATTGGCATTATTGGAATCCTACTCTTCATACGGAAACTTTTGGCTTCCGTATTGTACAGATCGATAATTGATAAAATATTTTTATCCGTCTTCTTGTGGTCCACTTCTACTACTTTCTCACTGTAGTAGGCATTGAAAAGCTCCCAAAATGGAGTCTTCTTAAGAAGTTCAATATGGTTATTGTTTATTTTATCTTTAATCTGATGCAAATCATGGAGAAAGCTAACAATATTTGACCGATATTGGTCATTCTTCTTTGCAGTACATTTAGCTTTCAATGCCCACTAGAACTGGAACTGGAACTGGATGAAGAACTATTATCAGAACTGCTCTTTTTTTGTTTCTTTCCTCTTCTTGCCTTCATCTTCATCCCCATTATATTAATCTATAAACAAAATTTAAATTACCAATCTATAATGATATGTACAAAAAATAAAATACATGCGAATTAGAATAAAACATAGATTAAAACAATAAAATACAAGCGTATTTAACAAAAAGTACATGCAATATTCTCACAAATAATTTATACAGGTCTCATCAAAATACATGCTAAAGGCGATAATATATATCGTCAGTTTCATGTTAATACCTAACAGAGGTTGTTCGACAAGTCAAAAACCATGATTCTCTACTCCAAACATATTCAGTAAATAAGTGATACAATAGCTTAATACTAAAAGCTCCAACATTATCAAAACCCCTTAAGCAATACTACTCAATTCGTTTAGCTAAATCCTTCGCTTTCAATTTGGTTACTTGAAGCTGTTGCACATCAAAAGTGCAGTAAATGTCTTCATAGTAGTAGTGGAAATCAAGTAGCCTTTTAGCTTTATCATTGATGCGAAGGAGAAAATGAATTTCGTCATCATTAGTACTATTCACTGTCAATGTGAAAGGTTTTGTATTATTAAGATCTTCGAACGTGCAAGCAGTAGTTTTGTAGTTAAACATGCTTGATCATATGATTCCTAAACAATAACACAACAATACAAAATAGTACACTCATAATACACATTTGTACATGGATATTGGATTGAACAAATTGAATTTCAATGTGCGTGTACTTTCTGAATTTTTTGCGTGTACTTTTAACAAAATACATGCAAAAAATGAAAAAGTACACGCAATAAAACTGAATATTAGCTAATAACATATCATTCAAATGCAGCTGGCTATTGGACAAAAAACACTCCTAAATATTAACAAAATAATAATACTTCTTAAAAACACATGTAATATCATTCAAATGCCGCTGGCGCGGACCAAAATAATATAGGATTGATTAAATATGGATTTGAAATAAATATTTTGTAGAGTACACGTACAAAACATAAAAGTACACGCATAATGAATTGAGAAATTCAATTTCAATGTGCGTGTACTTTTTAAAAGTACACGCAAAATACACATAGTACACGTAACACAGGGCTTGTACATGTACATATTCTATAGAGTACACGTATAAAACATAAAAGTACATGCATAATGAATTGAGAAATTCAATTTCAATGTGCGTGTACTATGTGATAGCACATGCAAAATACACATAGTACACGCAACACAGGGCTTGTACATGTACATATTCCAATCATGTATATATTCCTAGTCCTTGATAAATCCTTGATAAATGATGTATACAGGAGGAAAAGTACAATGATGAAATACATATATCTAACATGCAAAAAATGTGTTTTGCAATTAAAATGAGGGAAACAAATATATGATGAAATACATAACATGAAAAAGAAGAATGTGATTTCATCAGTCCATGTGTCTATAAATTTATACATATGAGAACACAAAATACACAAGGACAAAAAGGTGATAAGAGAATGTATACATACTTGTTAGTGCTGTTTGGAAGAATTTGATTTAGAATGTAAAATGTATAACTTCAACGATTAGGGTTTGATCGAAGAGAGCTAGTGTTTTGATCGAAGAGAGTTAGGGTTTTGATCGAACAGAGTTTTTAGAGCTTCGATCATGAGTATTTAGATGTTGATTGTTGACCGAAATTTGATTGAGAAATAGATTCGTTTTGGGGTTTTGATCGAAGAGATGGTATGATTAAGGTTTTGATTCAAGAGAGAATACAGTGTTTTTGGCGCTTCGATTTCTGAATAGTGCGTGTTTGTTTTGATTTCGGGGTATTTATATGTAGGACCTAATCGTTTAAAATTTCTTGGGCCTGATTTTTTTGTCCAAAATTGTTAGTCCAAGGACTAGACCATTAAAGCCCCCCAAAAAATAGTAAACTATGAATAGCCCCCCGGATAATAGTTTTTAAATACGTAAACCCATCTTAACATTGATAATAGATATCATCCGTTTATATATTGTTGGGATACCACTGTGGAACAAGGAGGGTTAGTGAGAACATAAAATGACCATTAAGCCATTCATTTACTTATTTGTGCACATAGTATACGTTCCACGTGAGAACCATTAGATATCAAGTTTTTTGCCTAAAAAATAAATATACGAAATTTTTTATTCTCAGTTGAGTAATTGTTGAAGGCCAAAAGAAAAGGTTGAGCAATTGTTTTGTAGAGAGATACTTTTTAGAAAGAGAAAGAAAAGATACTCAGTAAAAAAATTCTAAATGTATAAACACTGATACTCACGAGTATCTAATAAAATTATAGAACCACAAGCAGAGTTAATGGACTTTTGTTCTTTTCAACCCAATCACCTTGAACACCTTGTACCCATATGATGATCTAGATACTCATATTGTGTGTGTTTAAAATTAAACAAATCAGTAATGAATGGTACTAATGTTGTAGCAGCAACAATCCAAACGCAAAATTAGTAAGGAATAAAATTACCCAATGACAGCAAAAAAAAACCGAGGCAGAACCAATAAAGCACAAGAATCAATTTGATCTATGTACATCCATTCGTATTAATTTCTCGAGTCTAATAATAAATATGGGGAGGATTTATTACTTCTGTGTAGAGAAAAAATTTGAGAGAGCAATTTTTTTTCCTTTCTCGGTTAGCAAAAATTTGTTGTAGTAGGTATGTTAAAAACGGAGGCTTTGGACCTCTTTTATTGACAAAAAATAATGATGTTGATGCCACACAACGTGAACAGAAAACTGAAAAAACGTGGGTAAGGGGGTGAAAAATTTTAACAGATAAAAGGCCACATTTTTTTTCCTTGGAATTAATAACATTAATATTTAAGCCGCCAAAACAATAATTTATTTGTCCAAAAAATATTTCTTAATGAGGCCAAGGCCAAGCCCAAGACCCGGGCACGGGCCGGGCCGGCCTGACGGTGGCGGTGGCGGGTACGCGTGTGAGACTTGACGCAATAAGTCTTCCACCCATACACACAAAAGATCTAATGCCCAAAGGACTTACCATTTAGACTCACAAAAAGAGTATATTAACTCTAACCATTTTAACTAACCCATCGATGTAGGACATGTGCCAAAAGCACTCTTTTAACAGCTATGAGATCTTTCCAGCAATTCACCTACTTGCAAAATTTGAAAACATTTTTAACAAGTAATAATTCATAGAATTGTGCATAAGCAAAGGTGTCTTTCGACTTGAACCATTACGTAGTAAAGATGTTTCAGAATATATTAGAATAACCGTAGTTTTTGTAATACCCCGTAATTTTTAATAAAATAAAAATTACTGGGAATTAATTTAATTCGATGAAATTAATTGATTGAGGTTGTGAGTAGTTGAACTCATCACTATTTATAAATTTTAGCGTTGGACTTTAATGGTTTTGGATTAAGCCTAAATTCGATTTTATCTTAAATAAAAATAATTTACATGTGTCACATCACGGTTCATATATATTTTTGGGTAAAAATATTCGGGACACACTTTGAGAGGCATTATAGGCTCGTTCATACATTTTAAACCCCAGTGTATATATATACATGTTGGGTAATTATCAGGTAAATTAGATATTGTTTTTGGGCTCATTTGGGGGTCCAAAGTTGTGGCCTAAAGCCCAACTTGCACTACACCAATACTGGCGAATGGTCACGGCCAAAATCCCTGATCAAGACTATGGGTCGCGGACTTGGGCCGTGACCATTTCGGGCGCGACCAATTTCCTGGGTCGCGGACCAAGTCCGTGACCATTCTGGGATCACGGTAGATGGTCGCGTACTTGGGACGTGACCCACACTGTGACGGGGAAAAAATGATCGCAGCCAAAGTCCGTGACCCACACCGTGACGAAAAGAAAAGGAAAAAAAATGGTCACGACCAAAGTCCGTGACCCCCAACCGTGACGAAAAATGATCACGGCCAAAGTTCGCAACCCACACCGCAACAAAAAAAAAGGTCGCGGCCAAAGTCCGTGACCCCTACAGCGACCATTTTTCATCACGATTGGGGGTCACGGACTTTAGCGGCGACCATTTTTAAGCGCGACAGAAAAAATAAAAATGGTCATGGACAAAGTCCATGACCATATTTAACTATAATAAAAAGAATTTTTTTTAGGTCCAATCCAAAAATTGGGGGTCCCGTGACTGCGTGGCCGGTTGCTACATGTTACTTTGTATGCGCACGAGGTGTTTCAAATATTTATTATTGGCAAAACAATAAAAAAATCAGAAATTCCTATTCAGGACGTTGTTAATAAACTAATATACATACAAACTTAAAAATATTATAAGCCTTAATAATTCACAGACAAAAAAAAATTGGGCAGAGTTTCCCCTGTTTTATGGACATTCCAAACCCTGTTAATATAAAACCTGCTAATTATAAAGCCCTCACAGCCATAAAATTTATCAATCGAACAAGAAATGCCCGCTCGACCATAAAACAAAACAATAAAACTATAAAAGTTTGCAAGATCATAACACATAAAAAAACAATCCTCAATGTCAACAACATCATATAAACAATCTTCATGTTGTAAATCATTGCCTTCTTCATGGGTTCCACGTGCAAAAAAGAAAACGATACAATGTATCCTGCAAAAAATAGGATATAAAAAAAATGATATCAGTAACTAAGTACTTTTAAAAAAATAATATTCAAGATGAATATATGCAAATTATCCTCGTACTCTCAATCTGGGAGTCTCGTGATCGTGCGGTCTGTTCGTACGAGTTACATTGGTCCTGTGTGAGGTGTTGGCGCTTCTAACGGGGCCGTTCGGGTGCTGTTTCCAGTTTTGGCCATCTAACGCCATGTTTTTAAGCCAAAGTCCTAATATTTTCAAATTAACCACATATTCCAAATTCGGGGGTCTCGTGATCACGCGGTCAGTTTCTACGAGTTACATTGGTCTCGTGCGAGGTGTTGGTGCCTCTCAAGGGACCGTTCCGGGGTTTCGCCCTATAATGCCATTTTTAAGCCTAACTCTATATATTTTCAAATTATCATCGTATTCACAAACCGTGAGTCCTGTGATCGTGCTGTCAGTTCCTACGAGTTACATTGGTCCCGTGCGAGGTGTTGTTGCCTCTCAAGGGACCGTTCAGGGATTGTTTCAGGGTTTCGCCCTCTAATGCCATTTTTTAAGCATAAGTCTATATATTTTCAAATTGTCGTTGTATTCTCAAACCGGGAGTCCCGAGATCACGCGGTGAGTCCCTACGAGTTATATTGGTCCCCTGTGAGGTGTTGTTGCCTCTCACGAAGCCTTTTAGGGATTGTTTTGAGGTTTCACACTCTCAAGCCATTTTTTAAGCCTAAGTCCTCATATTTATAAATTATCATCGTATTCTCAAACCGGGAGTTCTGTCACTACGCGGCTTGTTCTTACGTGTTACATTGGTCCCGTGCGAGGAGTTGGTGCCTCGCACAGGACCGTTCGACGATTGTTTCGGGGTTTCGCCCTCTAATGCTATTTTTTAAGCCTAAGTCTATATATTTTCAAATTATTATCATATTCTCATATGGGGGGTCCCGTTATCGTGTGGTCAGTTCCTATGAATTACATTGGACCCGTGCGAGGTGATGGTGCCTCTCATGGGACCGTTCGAGGGCTCTTGGTGGGTTTCGCCCTCTAATGCCATTTTTAAGCCTAAGTCCTCACATTTTCAAATTATCGTCGTATTCTCAAACCAGGAGTCCCGTTATTATGCAGTTAGTTCCTACGAGTTACATTAGTCCTGTGCGAGGTGTTGGTGCCTCTCACGGGACCGTTCGAGGGTTATTTCGTAGTTTCGCCCTCTAATGCCATTTTTTAAGCCTAAGTCTATATATTTCAAATTATCGTCGTATTCTCAAATCGGTAGTCCCTTGATCATGCGGTCAGTCCCTACGAGTTATATTGATCCCGTGCGAGGTGTTGGTGCCTCTCACGAAGCCTTTTAGGGATTGTTACGAGGTTTCGCACTCTAAAGCCATTTTTAAGCCTAAGTCCTCATATTTGTAAATTATTGTCGTATTCTCAAACCGGGACTCCCGTCACTGTGCGGACAGTTCCTATATATTACATTGGTCCCGTACGAGGTGTCGGTGCCTCTCAAGGGACCGTTCGGGGGTTGTTTTGGGGTTTCGTCCTCTAGTGCCATTTTTTAAGCCTAAGTCTATATATTTTCAAATTATCGTCGTATTCTCAAACCGAGGGTCCCGTTACCGCACGGTCAGTTCCTATGAGTTATATTGGTCCTGTGCGAGGTGTTGGTGCCTCTCATGGGACCGTTTGGGGGATCTTGGTGGGTTTCACCCTCTAATGCCATTTTTTAAGCCAAAGTCCAGATATTTTCAAATATTGTCCTATTCTCCAATCGAGGGTCCCGTGATTGCGCATTCAGTTACTACGAGGTACATTGGTCCCGTGCGAGGTGTTGGTGCCTCTCATGGGATTATTCGGGGGTTGTTTCGGGGTTTCGCCCTCTAATGCCATTTTTTTATGCCTAAATCTAGATATTTTCAAATTATCATCGTATTCTCAAACTGGGAGTCCCGTGATTGAGCCGTCGTCTCGATGAGTTATATTGGTCCCGTACTAGGTGATGGTGCCTCTAATGGGGCCGTTTGGGGGTTGTTTCTGGATTTAGCCCTCTAATGCCATTTTGTAAGCCTAAGTCTATATATTTTCAAATTATCATCGTATTCTTAAACCGGGAGTCCTGTGATTGTGCGGTAAGTTTCTACGAGCTACATTGGTCCCGTACGATGTGTTGGTGCCTCCCACGAGACCGTTCGGGTGTTGTTTTGGGGTTTCACCCTCTAATACCATTTTTAATGCTTAAGTCTAGTTATTTAAAAATTATCGTCGTATTCTTAAATCGGGAGTCCTGTGATTGAGTCTTCAGTCCTTACGAGTTACATTGGTCCTGTGAGAGGTGTTGGTGCCTCTCACGAGACGGTTTAGGGGTTGTTTCGGGATTTTTCCTTCTAATGCCATTTTTTAAGCTTAAGCCCGGATATATGCAATCTATCCTCATACTCTTAAATTGATATCCCGTGATCACGCGGTCAGTTTGTACGAGTTACTTTGGTCCCGTGAGAGGTGTTGGGGCCTCTCTCGGGACCATTCAGGGTTTCACCCTCTAATGCCATTTTTTAAGCCTAATTCTATATATTTTGAAATTATTGTTGTATTCTCTAACTGGGGTTCACGTGATCACGTGGTCAGTTCCTACGAGTTACATTGGTCCCGTGCGAGGTGTTGGTTCCTCTCACGGGTCCGTTCTCAAGTTGTTTCAGGGTTTCTTCCTCTAATGTCATTTTTAAGACAAAGTCTAGATATTTTCATATTATCATTGTATTCTCTAATTGGGGGTCCCGTGATTGCGCAATCAGTTCCTACGAGTTACATTGGTCCCGTGCGAGGTGTTGGTGCCTCTCACGGGACCGTTCGAGGGTTGTTTCTGAGTTTCGCCCTCTAATGCCAATTTTTAAGTCTAACTCTAGATATTTTCAAATTATCCCCATATTCTTAAACTGGGGGTCCCATGATCGCGGGGTCAGTTCCTACGAGTTACATTGGTCCCGTGCGAGGAGTTGGTGCCTCTAACGAGACCGTTCGGGGGTTGTTTTGAGATTTCGCCCTCTAATGCCATTTTTTAAGCCTAAGTCCTGATATATGCAAATTATCCTTGTACTCTCAAACTGGGGGTCTCGTGATCGCACGGTCAGTAACTACGAGTTACATTGGTCCTGTGCGAGGTGCTGGTGCCTCTAACTGGACCGTTCGGGGATTGTTTTGGGATTTCGCCCACTAATGCTATTTTTTAAGCCTAAGTCTTGATATATGCAAATTTTCCTCGTACTCTCAAACCGAGGGTCCCGTGATCATGCGGTCAGTTACTACGAGTTACATTGATCCCGTGAGAGGTGTTGGTGCCTATTACGGGACTATTCAGGGGCTGTTTCGGGGTTTCGCCCTCTAATGCCCTTTTTTAAGCCTATGTCTAGATATTTTCAAATTATCATCGTATTCTCAAATCGAGAGTCCCGTGATTGCATCATCAGTCCCGACGAGTTATATTGGTCCTGTATGAGGTGTTGGTGCCTCTAACTGGACCGTTCGGGGGTTGTTTCTAGATTTTGCCCTCTAATGCCATTTTTTAAGTCCAAGTCTACATATTTTCAAATTTTTGTCGTATTCTTAAATCGGGGGTCCCGTGATCGTGCATTAAGTTCCTATGAGCTACATTGGTCTCGTACGAGGTGTTAGTGCCTCCCATGGGTGGTTGTTTTGGGGTTTCGCCCTCTAGTGCCAATTTTTAAAGCCTAAGTCTAGTTATTTACAAATTATCGTCGTATTCTCAAATCGGGAGTCTTGTGATTGAGTTGTTAGTCCTTACGAGTTACATTGATCCTGTGCGAGGTGTTGGTGCCTCTCACGGGACCGTTCAGGAGTTATTTTGGGATTTTGCCTTCTAATGCCATTTTTTAAGCTTAAGTCGTGATATATGAAAATTATCCTCGTACTCTCAAACCGGGGGTCTCGTAATCGTGCGATCAATTCGTACGAGTTACATTGGTCCCGTGCGAGGTGTTGGGGCCTCTCATGGGATCCTTCGGGGTTTCGCCCTCTAATGCCATTTTTTAAGCCTAAGTCTATATATTTTGAAATTATCATCGTATTCTTAAATCGGGGTTCACGTGATCACGCGGTCAATTCCTACGAGTTACATTGGTCCCGTGCGAGGTGTTGGTTCATCTCATATGACCGTTCTGGGGTTATTTCGGGGTTTCTCCCTCTAATGCCATTTTTTAAGCCAAAGTCTAGATATTTTCAAATTATCATTGTATTCTCCAACCGGGAGTCCCGTGATTGCGCAGTCAGTTCCTACGAGTTACATTAGTTCCGTACGAGGAGTTGGTGCCTCTAACGGGACCCTTCGGGGGTTATTTTGGGATTTTGCCTTCTAATGCCATTTTTTAAACCTAAATCCTGATATATGAAAATTATCCTTGTACTCTAAAACTGGGGGTCCCGTGATCGTGTGGTCAGTTACTACGAGTTACATTGATCCCGTGCGAGGTGTTGGTGCCTCTAACTGGATCGTTAGGGGGTTATTTTGGGATTTTGCCCTCTAATGCTATTTTTTAAACCTAAGTCCTGATATATGCAAATTATCCTCATACTCTCAAACCGAAGGTCCCGTGATCGCACGGTCTGTTACTACAAGTTATATTAGTCCCATGCGAGGTGTTGGTGCCTCTCACGGGACTATTCGGGGGTTGTTTCGGGGTTTCGTCCTCTAATGCCATTTTTTAAGCCTAAGTCTAGATATTTTAAAATTATCGCTGTATTCTCAAACTCGGAGTGCCGTGAGTACGTGGTCAGTCCCTACGGGTTATATTGGTCTTATCCGAGGTGTTGGTGCCTCTAACGGGACCCTTCAAAGGGTTATTTCGACATTTCACCCTCCAATGCCATTTTTTAAGCCCAAGTCCTGAAATATGCAAATTATCCTCGTACTCTCAAATCAGGGGTCCCGTGATCACTCGATCAGTTCGTACGAGTTACATTGGTCCTGTGCGAGGTGTTGGTGCCTCTCACGGGACTGTTCAGGGGCTATTTTGGGGTTTTGCCCTTTAATGCCCTTTTTAAGCCTAAGTTTATATATTTTCAAATTATCATCGTATTCTAAAATGGAGGGTCCCGTGATTTCGCGATCAGTTCCTACGAGTTACATTGGTTCCGTGCGAGGTGTTGGTGCCTCTCACGGGACCGTTCAGGGGTTATTTTGGGATTTCGACCTCTAATGCCATTTTTTAAGACTAAGTCTATATAATTTCAAATTATCGTCATATTCTTGATCCGGGGGTCTCGTGATCGGGCGGTGAGCTCCTACGAGTTACATTGGTCCTGTGCGAGGTGTTGGTGCCTCTCACGGGACCGTTCGGGGTTTTTTTTCTGGGTTTCGCCCTCTAATGCCATTTTTAAGCCTAAATCTATATATTTTCAAATTATCATCATATTCTCAAACCAGGGGTCCCGTGATCGCACGGTCAGTCCCTACGAGTTATATTGGTCCCATATGAGGTGTTGGTGCATCTCCCGGAACCGTTCGGGGGTTGTTTCAGGATTTTGCCCTCTAATGCCATTTTTTAAGCCCAAATCTATATATTTTCAAATTATCATTGTATTCTCAAACCAGGGCTCCCGTGATCACGCGATCAGGTCCTACGAGTTATATTCGTCCCGTGCGAGTTGTTGGTGCCTCGCACATGACCGTTCAGGGGCTATTTTTGGGTTTCGCCCTCTAATGCCATTTTTAAAATCTAAGTCTAGACATTTTCAAATAATCGTCGTATTCTCAAATCGGGGGTCTCGTGATCGCGGGGTCAGTTTCAATGAGTTACATTGGTCCCATGCATTGTGTTGGTGCCTCTAACGGGACCGTTCATGTGTTGTTTCGGGGTTTCACCCTCTAATGCCATTTTTTAAATCTAAGTCTATTTATTTTCAAATTATCATTGTATTCTCAAACTGGGGGTCCCGTGATCACGCGATCAGTCCTTATGAGTTATATTGGTCTCGTGCGAGGTGTTGATGCCTCTCACAAAGCCTTTCAGGGATTTTTTCGAGGTTTTGCCCTCAAAATCCTTTTTTTAATCCTAAGTTCTCATATTTGCAAATTATCATCAAATTATCAAATAGGGAGTACCATCACTACACGACCAGTTCTTACGTGTTACATTGGTCCCTTGCGAGGTGTTGCTGCCTCTCACGGGACCATTTGGGGGTTGTTTCAAGGTTCGCCCTCTACTGCCATTTTTAAGCCTAAGTCTATATATTTACAAATTACCATCGTATTTTCAAATCGGGAGTTACATGATCACGCAGGCATTCCCTACGAGCTATATTTATCCCATGCGAGGTGTTGGTGCCTCTCACGAAGCCTTTCAGGGATTGTTTCGAGGTTTCGCTCTCTAAAGCCATTTTTAAGCCTAAGTCCTCATATTTGCAAATTATCATCGTATTCTCAAACTTGGAGTCCCGTCACTGCGCGGCCAGTTCCTACATGTTTATTGGTCCCGTGCGATTTGTTAGTGCCTCTCACAGGACCGTTCGGGGGTTGTTTCGGGGTTTCTCCCTCTAATGCGATTTTTAAGCCTAATTCAATATATTTTCAAATTATCATCGTATTCTCAAATCGGGGCCCCTTTATCGCGCGGTCAGTTCCTATGATTTTATTGGTCCCATGCGAGGTGTTGGTGCCTCTCACGGGACAGTTTGGGGGCTCTTAGTGGGTTTCACCCCCTAATGCCATTTTTTAAGCTCAAGTCCTCATATTTTCAAATTATCATCGTATTCTCAAACCAGGAGTCCCGTGATCGTGCAATCAGTTCCTATGAGTTATGTTGTTCATGTGCGAGGTGTTGGTGCCTCTTACGGTACCGTTCGAGGGTTATTTTGGAGTTTCGCCCTCAATGCCATTTTTTAAGCCTAAGTCTATATATTTTCAAATTATCATCGTATTCTCAAATTGGGAGTTCCGTGATCATGCGGTCCGTCCCTACGAGTTATATTGGTCCCGTGCGAGGTGTTGGTGCCTCTCACGAAACCCTTAAGGGATTGTTTCGAGGTTTTGCCCTCTACAACCATTTTTAAGCCTAAGTCCTTTTATTTGCAAATCATCATGGTATTCTCAAACCGGGAGTCTCGTTACTGCGTGACAAGTTCCTACGTGTTATATTGGTCCCGTGCGAGGTATTGGTGCCTCTCACGAGACCGTTAGGGTTTGTTTTGGGGTTTTTCCCTCTAATATCATTTTTTAAGCCTGTATTTTCAAATCGGGGGTCCCTTGCTCGTGCGGTCAGTTCCTACGAGTTGCATTGGTTCTGTACAAGGTGTTGGTGCCTCTCATGGGACCGTTTGGGGTTTGTTTTCGAGTTTTTCCCTCTAATGCCATTTTTAAAGCCTAAGTCTAGTTATTTTCAAATTATCGTCGTATTCTCAAATCGGGAGTCTCGTGATTGCGTCGTTAGTCCCTACGAGTTACATTGTTCTTGTACGAGATGTTGGTGCCTCTCACTGGACCGTTCAGGGGTTGTTTTGGGATTTCGCCTTCTAATGCCTTTTTTAAGCCTAACACCTGATATATGAAAATTATTCTCGTACTCTCAAATCGAGGGTCCCGTGGATGCGCGATTAGTTCGTACGAGTTACATTGGTCACGTGCGAGGTGTTGGGCCCTCTCACGGGACCATTAAGGGTTTCGCCCTCTGAAGCCATAGTTTAAGCCTAAGTCTATATATTTTTAAATTTTCATCGAAACTCAAATCGGGGGTCACGTGATTGGGCGGCCAGTTCCTACGGGTTACATAGGTCCCGTGCGAGGTGTTGGTTCCCCTCACGGGACAGTTCGGGGGTTGTTTCTGGGTTTCTCCCTCTAAAGCCATTTTTAAGCCTATGTCTAGATATTTTCAAATTATCATCGTATTCTTGAACCGTGTGTCCCGTGATCGCGTGGTGAGCTCCTACAAGTTACATTGGTCCAGTGCGAGGTGTTGGTGCCTCTCACGGGACCGTTCGGGGGTTATTTCAGGGTTTTAGGTTTTAATGCCATTTTTAAGCCAAAGCCTAGATATTTTCAAATTATTGCCGTATTCTCTAATCGGGGGTCCCGTGATCGCGCTATCAATTCTTTCGAGTTACATTGGTCCTGTGTGTTGTGTTGGTTCCTCTAACGGGTCCGTTCAGGTGATGTTTTGGGGTTTCGCCCTCTAATGCCATTTTCTAAGCGTAGGTCCATACATTTTCAAATTATCGTCATATTCTCGAACCATGTGTCTCGTGATTGCGCAGTGAGTCCTTACGAGTTACATTGGTCCCGTGCGAGGTGTTGGTGCCTCTAACTTGACCGTTCGTGGGTTGGTTTGGGATTTCACACTCTAATGCCATTTTTTAAGCCTAAGTCCTGATATATGAAAATTATCCTTGTACTCTCAAATCGGGGGACCCGTGATCGTGCTGCCAGTTACTACGAGTTACATTGGTCCCATGTGAGGTGTTTATGCCTCTAACAGGAATGTTCAGGGGGTTGTTTTGGGATTTCGCCCTCTAATGCCATTTTTTAAGCCTAAGTCCTAATATATAAAAATTATCCTCGTACAATTAAACCGGGGGTCTTATGATCGCGCGGTTAGTTACTACGAGTTACATTCATCCCGTACGAGGTGTTGGTGCCTCTCATAGGACTGTTCGGGGATTGTTTTGGGGTTTCACCCTCTAATGCCATTTTTTAAGCAAGAGTCTAGATATTAGAAAATTATCATCGTAGTTTCAAATCGAGAGTTCCGTTATTGCGCCGTCAATCCCTACGGGTTATATTGGCCATGTGCGAGTTGTTGGTGCCTCTAACGGGACCGTTCGGGGGTTGTTTCGGGATTTCTCCCTCTAATGCCTTTTTTTAATCCCAGGTCTTGATATATGCAAATTATCCTTGTACTCTCAAAACAGGGGTCCCGTGATCACGCGATCAGTTCGTACGAGTTACATTGGTCCCATGCGAAGTGTTGGTGCCTCTCACGGGACCGGTGGGGGGTTATTTTGGGGTTTCGCCCTCTAATGCCATTTTTTCAGCCTAAGTCTATTTATTTTCAAATTATTATCATATTCTCAAACTGAGGGCCCCGTGATTGCTCGATCAGTTCCTATGAGTTACATTGGTCCAGTGCGAGGTGTTGGTGCCACTCACGGAACCGTTCGGGGGTTATTTCGGGGTTTTCCCCTCTAATGCCATTTTTTAAGCCTAGGTCTATATATTTTCAAATTATCATCGTATTCTCGAACCGTTTGTCCCATGATCGCGCGAGGAGTTCCTACGTGTTACATTGGTCCCATACGAGGTGTTGGTGTCTCTTACGGGACCGTTCGAGGTTGTTTCTGGGTTTCTCCCTCTAATGCCATTTTTTAAGCCTAACTCTAGAAAATTTCAAATTACCATCGTATTTTCAAACTGGGGGTCCCGTGATCGCGCGGTCAGTTCCTACGAGTTACATTGGTCCCGTGCATTGGGTTGGTGCCTCTAACGGGGCCGTTTGGGTGCTGTTTTGGGGTTTCGCCCACTAATGCCATTTTTTAAGCCTAAGTCTATATATTTTCAAATTATGATCGTATTGTCAAATCGGGGGTCCCGTGATCGCGCGGTCAATTCCTACGAGTTACATTGGTCCCATGCGAGGTGTTGGTGCCTATCACGGGACTGTTCGGGGGTTATTTCAGGGTTTTGCGCTCTAAGTCCATTTTTAAGCCCAAGTCTAGGTATTTTGAAATTATCATCGTATTATCAAATCGGGACTCCCGTGATCACGCAGTCAGTCCATACGAGTTACATTGGTCCCATACGAGGTGTTGGTGCGTCTTCAGGGACCGTACGGGGGTTATTTCGGGATTTCGCACTAAAATGCCATTTTTTAATCCTAACTCTATATATTTTCAAATTATCATTGTATTCTCAAATCGGGGGTCCCGGGATCGCGCGGTCAGGTCCTACGAGTTACATTCGTCTCGTGCGAGGTGTTGGTGCCTCTCACATGACTGTTTGGGGGTTATTTTTGGGTTTCGACCTCTAATGCCATTTTTTAAGCCTAAGTCTAGATATTTTTTAATAATCATCATATTCTTAAATCGGGAGTCCTGTGACTGCGCGGTCAGTTCCTACGAGTGACGTTGGTCCTGTGCGAGGTGTTGGTGCCTCTCACGTGACCGTTCGGGGGTTATTTTTGGGTTTCTTCCTCTAATGCCATTTTTTAACCTTAAGCCCTGATATATGAAAATTATCCTCATACTCTCAAACTGGGGGTCCCGTGATCACGTGATAAGTTCGTACGATTACATTGGTCCCGTTTGAGGTGTTGGTGCCTCTCAGGGGACCGTTCGGGGGTTGTTTTGGGGTTTCGCCCTCTAATGCCATTTTTTAAGCATAAGTCTATATATTTTCAAATTATCATCGTATTCTCAAATCGGGGGTCCTGTGATTGCACGATCACTTCCTACCAGTTACATTGGTATCGTTCAAGGTGTTGGTGCCTTTCACGGGACCGTTCGTGGGTTGATTCGAGCTTTCACCCTCTAATGCAATTTTTTAAACCGAAGTCTATATATTTTCAATTATCATCATATTCTCAAACTGTGGGTCTCGTGATGATGCGATGAGTTCCTAGGAGTTACATTGGTCCCATGCGAGGTGTTGGTGCCTCTCACGGGACCGTTTGGAGGTTATTTCTGGGTTTTGCCCTCTAATACCATTTTTTAAGCCTAAGTCTAGATATTTTCAAATTATCATCGTACTATCAAACAGGGGGTCCCATGATCGCGCGGTCAGTTCCTACGAGTTACATTGGTCCCGTGTGTTGTGTTGGTGCCTCCAACGAGGCCGTTCGGGTGCTGTTTCGGGGTTTCTCCCTTTAATGCCATTTTTAAGCCTGAGTCTATATATTTTCAAATTATCATCGTATTCTAAAATTGGTGGTCCCGTGATCGCGCGGTCAGTTCCTACGAGTTATATTGGGCCCGTACGAGGTGTTATTACCTCTCACGGGACTGTTCGGGGGTTGTTTAAGGGTTTCGCCCTCTAAAGCCATTTTTTAAGCCTAAGTTTAGATATTTTCAAATTATCATCGTATTCTCAAATCAGGAGTTCCGTGATCACACGGTCAGTCCATACGAGTTACATTAGTCCCATACGAGGTGTTCGTGCATCTCACAGTACCGTTCGGGGGTTATTTCGAGATTTTGCCCCCCTAATGCCATTTTTTAAGCCTAAGTCTATATATTTTCAAATTATTATCGTATTCTCAAACCGGGGGTCCCGTGATTGCGAGGTCAGGTCCTACGAGTTACATTTGTCCCGTGCGAGTTACTGGTCCCTCTTACATGACCGTTCAGGGGCTATTTTTGGGTTTCGCCCTCTAATGCCATTTTTTAAGCCTAAGTCTATATATGTTCAAATAATCATCGTATTCTCAAATTGGGAGTCCCGTGACTGCGCGGTCAGTTCTTACGAGTTACGTTGGTCCTATGTGAGCTGTTGGTGCCTCTCACGGGACCGTTCGGGGGTTGTTTCGGGGTTTCACCCTCTAATGCCATATTTTAAGCCTAAGTCTAGAGACTTTCAAATTATCGTCGTATTCTCAAACCGGGAGTTCAGTGATTGCGCGGTCAGTCCCTACGAGTTACATTGGTCCTGTACGACGTGTTGGTGCCTCGAACGGGACCGTTCGGGGGTTGTTTCAGGGTTACGCCCATCTAATGCCATCTTTTAAGCCTATGTATATATATATATATATTCAAAATATTGTCGTATTCTCAAACGGGGGTCCCGTGATCATACGGTGAGTTCCTACGAGTTACATTGGTCCTATGCGAGGTGTTGGTGCGTGTCATGGGACCGTTCGGGGGTTGTTTGGGGGTTCGCCCTCTAATGCCATTTTTTAAGCTTAAGTTATGATATTTTCATATTATCGTCATATTCTCAAATGGGAGTCCTATGATTGCGCGGTCTATCCCTACGAGTTATATTGGTCCAGTGCGAGGTGTGGGTGCCTCTCAAGGGATAGTTCGGGGGTTATTTCAAGGTTTCTCCCTCTAATGCCATTTCTTAAGCCTATGTCCTCATATTTTTTAATTATCGTCGTATTCTCAAACCGGGAGTTCCGTGACTATACAACCTATTCCTATGATTTCTGTTAGTCCCGTTTGGGGGCTGTTTCGGGATTTTTCCCTCTAATGCCATGTTTTTAAGCCTAAGTCTAGACATTTTCAAATTATCATCGTATTCTCAAACCAGGAGTCTAAAATATTTTCAACATATTATCCAACAATCAAATCCATAATTATCACGCACTCCTTATAATTATCTCGTACTCCTTCTAACATACTGTCCAACAACAAGCCAACAACTAATAATTATCCAACATCCAAACCAAATAAAACCAATAATTATCCCGTACTCCTTCTATCATCTAAAAGATTTAATAGATAATGCATATTGATTATTAGCTACTTTTGTTAAAGCAAAGAGTACCTCGTATGTAGTGAAGAACTGGTATGCAATCGGTTAGATCTGCAATCTGTAAACAACGTATAATGAAGAATTGGTATGTAAAATTAGATAAAGTACCTCACAAAACCCCTGAAGAATTATTAGTTGCCTATAACATGTCTTAGATTTACACAAATATATACAAATTGAAAACTTAAAATGTTGGAATAAGGCAAACTAGATTTAATTGTTTTTCACAGGGGTAGGTATGGTGAAAACTGAAAATGTTATTGAAACACACATACATATATGTTGAATAAAGCATACTAGATTGAAATGTTTTTCACAGTTTTCCTCAATTATCGGCAACCAAAAGAGAGAAAATTATTAGAAATAATCTCCATGAACTCAAAATAGAAGTGAAAGGAAATTTAAATTCACCATTAAGCACATTCTCATACAAGTTATTTAATACAATTACCTGAAGAATCTTATACACACGCGCTTTTGGGCCACCAGCAAAGGATACAAAGACAACTGGGCATGGTCTAAACTTTAGCTCATTTGTAAGAGTTATTAGTAAACCTTCAAAATCATTCAACATTCACCCAGAATCTACTTTAGTTTCAACAGATAAAAAATGGAAACAAGAGTGCCAAAATTATTTTAGATATTGCATTATTGTTTACCTACTACTAAAAAAAATTATAACAAAGCTTCTTTGATAGGGAGGTCAATTATTTTGATTTATCGAGAAAAGATCTATGAAGATGGAAAATTTCACTAAGCCGCCGAAAGTGCTCTTGCAAAAGATTAATATCATCTGAAAAATGCCATCATTGTTAGCTTCTATATTTTTCCTCATTTTACTACCGTTATTGATATGATTATATTATATATATTTATGAGCACATCCAAATAAAAGGAATTTTAAAAATGAAAAGTGGTCCTCACTTTTTTGGTACAAGTGAATATATATTATAAATAAATATTTATATTATGAACAGGTATTTATAAACACATCCAAAAAACTTAGATTTGTCTGAGTTTGAGGCCCCTTAGTGACGATATACCTCATTCAAATACAAATTCATTCAAACAGATTTGAAAAAATTTCACCAGGCAATATTAACCCAATATCGACCCCTTATATATAATTAATCTTAATCACATGAATAGAAACAAGCAGAAAGATGGGGGAAATTTGCTTCCCGGGAGAATTAGCGTGCAGAAGATGATGGAGACGATGGAGGAAACACCTGCGCATATGAAACGACGCATCGTGAAGCTTTCTATGAATTAGGAGGGTTGTGAAAGAATTCATCATTTTTATAGCTTTACAACATGCAATATCAAATCCCTATGTTTATGTCTAACATGATTAGTGATGTAAAGTTGAGAATAAACTTCTTCATGGTTTTAATTAAGAACAAAATCTGGGGCAATTCAAATCAGCCACTTTGTCTAAAAATTAAAGGCCGTGTTTAAATACATTGCAATTCTTGTTGGCAATTACCTATAATATAGTTGAAACTGTTTAGCCTAAAAAACTATAAATAACTAATTGCATATAAGAATGACATTGAATACATAAATGACTCAATGAAAATTATCAATTTCAACAGGACATGTTACTGGATTATTTTTCACTTGGGCGATACAATAGATACTAAGAGATCGTATATAGAGTATCCACTATTAAAAAACATCAAACATGAGTCCACATCCAAAAAAAATCAGAATCAAGGGCAAGAGTGTATTGGGTCAGATTTGACTACAACTCAAAAGGATAAAAAATCACTAATCTGATTTTTACATACCTGAACAATAAGTGCCAAATAGGAGTGAAATATTTACGCACGTATTGCTGATACAGAGCATTAAAATCATTTTTTTTTCAAAAATATAATTGACTCTAGTATACACCTGCCATATTATAAAAAAACAATTATAAGCACTAGTTGCCAACTAATAAAAACAATTATACACCTGCCATATTATAAAAAAATGAATATAAAAAAACAAATTATGGAAATAATTTTACATTTATCGTTGAATTCAAATGAGGTCACCAAATCAACATGTAACAATTGATCCAAACTATTCAAAATCGTATTGTTAGATTTGTCTAAATCGTTTTGAACACAATAATACCAAATACGATGTGACAACCCGCCAATCCGAAATAAGGGGTGGCCAGCCCAATACTCCAATATAACGGAATCATAGATGGGATCATCCTCAGCATCTCAATAAAATATAGAGTATCCAGGACAACCACCCACTATTTCAGAAAACGGGTTGCCAAAATTTTTGTTTTAAAGTAAGTAAAAGAAAACAAACAACCCATTTCTTGAAAAGATAGGGGAAACCACAAGGATGTATATATATATTACTATAACAATAGGTAACGAATAAGAGGACCAAATATGTTATCGGTCCGCTGATTCATTCAACATTATTAAGCAATTTCAATAAATTTATATATTACATTACATTAATCAATTACAAAAGCTTGGGCCTCGCCCGAGTGCAAGAGACCCGATCTTAGCTAGAATACAAAAATGATAACGTTTATACCAATTATGTCCCGTAATACCCGCAATGCATCACGGCTCGCCGAAGACATCGGAAATAGGAATTTAAATCAGGCATCCTTGCGGCGGAGTACCTGAGCAGATAAAAGAGGCAAGCACGACAAGAAATATAAACGGGTCAGGGCCCGGTTCTATGATTACTAGACGAATAAAAAATATGACAGTTATGAATATCATCATGCTAAAAAGATAAAATCTATTTACACAGTTCTAAACATGGGCTAAGGAAAAAGAAAAGCATGAATTTAATTTAACTAAGTAGGGGAAAAGAAAGATAAACATAAATAAAGACTTCATTAAATACACAGATTCATTTCATAGTTTATTCCCTTATCAGGAAATTATAACTATAATTATAAGCTCTTTATGGCTTTTTATTTCAAATACATGCCCATCCTGGCCTTAACATTCCTTAACAGGAATATCATTATCAACAAATGCTCTTTGTGGCATTTCATTGTGCTCTTTCTGGCACTTCTCATACATCAAGTCCAACTTGATTATGAATAGTTATATTTATTTACATATAACGATTCTAAGACCGTCCCTCCGAGTTTCCCCACTGGGCGCGCCCCTAAATGACCATCATCTTCCAAGGCCTATCTATACAAGACAACCTGGGCACCTACAACGCAATACGTCGGGAAGCGGCCATATGCCTGCGGGAGAGTCAAGACCACACCCGGAATCTCCTCACCAGCGCAGAAAACATAACATATCGCTCATATGGCCTATGGACAATATCCACCCTGCATTCACTAGCCAGGGGGCATCACCAAGCGCGCGAACTTCCCTTATGATGTCATTTAGAGAGGTGGGTTTAACCCTCATTTATCATATTAATGATTAAGTAAATTATCATTTACCATCATTTCCATATCCAATTACATTTTAGCAAATGTATATTTCCATTTATACGAAACCATATTCATTTACATTTTGTAAATATTTCGCTTTTTTAAATCCGGAGCCGTACGTATTTACATTGTCAGTTTGACCTCAAAGAATAAATAGATTTTCAATTATTCTCCCAAGATTCGTTGATAGATATAATAAACCATCAAGAATAACGTAGCTCCAATGAGCCTCTAAGGTCTCCCAAGCATAATAATGCATCCCCTAGTTTAATAGAATTAACTAGAAGAAAGAGTGCCCTAACATCAATAGGCATAACCCCGGAAAACCCCGCCTGAATCATTTCTTATCTAGGGTAGTATCTCAACTCATCAAGAACTCTAGAACTCTAAGTTTACTTCATACAAGAAGGTTCCTAGATCCTATTAAGGAGAATAAACATAGGGAGCAAAATAAGGTTTAAAGGTAAAAAACCAGGGGACCGATCGACAGGTCCCAAGACCGCGGTCGACCGCGTCTCAAGGTTTTGCCTACGAAGGAATGTAGAAAGCTCAAAATGGAATGGCCGGTCGACTGGTCAGGGGACCGCGGTCGACCGCACAAGAATTTTATGCCTTTGTAGAAAAGCAGTAGACTTGCCCCCGAAGGCCTGGTCGACCGGTCCTGGTACCGTGGTCGACCGGTCATAGCAGACCTAGGACTCTTCTTCTTCTAAAAACTAAACCCAAATCTCAAATATCTTTCATTTTGAACACAACCAACAACTTTTATCTACCCAAAGACTATCCTACATGATTTATAACTTATTAAAACTCACAATTTTATCATCAAAACTAATATTAGGGTTTAAATCCCATGAATTCCATTTGTGATCCATAAATGCAAATACACAACCATCATACAAATTATTCATCTTAGATCACATATTAGCAAGTAGAAAACTTTCCTTAGGGTTGCAAATTCAGATTTCCTTGAATAGCAGCAACAATCCATCTCCAATCTTCATTTTCTCTCTTCTTCTCTCTTCTTTTTTCTTTCTCTCATTTCTCTCTATATGTTCAAGACATAAAATGGGAAAAATAAGGGGTTTAGGAAAAGCTAAAATCGTGGATTAAGTTAAAACTCCCAACTTAAGTGGTTAATACCACATTAAAAAGACTCCAAAATACGTGTTTAAGCTAAAACTAGGTAAAAGTGTCCGAAATACAAAAACACAATATGGCACTTATTTTGACTGTCTCGGACATTCCGAGACTAACTACACCCTCTAAACTGGTATCCAGAAATTTTTATAAATTACTTTGAGTTCTAATTTCATTTAAACTTTCGTGCCATTTATATACATGACACTATAAACATGCAACCTGATGATATTTACTTCCACATACTGTAAATATGCATCAGTCTAGTAAATACTAACTTTAAATTCATTCAATTAATATTTACTCCAGTCCCCACATTTTATATAATTACCTTATGCGGTAAAATTAATATAAAATGAGCCTCCCAGAATCGAGGGTTGTTAAATACTCCCCCCCCCCCCTTAAGAGGGAATTTTGCCACCAAAATTCGGGCATACCCAAATCTCATAAAAGGTATACTACTCTAAAATAGGATTCTACCATCCTAAACAAACCCCTCGTCATCACAGTCATCCTAAATGGACCCGGACTAAGGTCGACTTTATCGATCTCAGCCTACATCATTTGTGCTCTAGCGTAGCACAAAGCGTTCCTCCTTAACTATCAATTCTACCGTCTTAAAACGGAAGAAGATACCCTCACAACTCGGCATAGATCGCTTTAATCCCTCCTCGGGGATATTTACACCAACTCTAATTGGTTTAACCCCAATAGGTATATGGTTAAAAAGCCAAATCTTAAAGAATCGACACGAGACCTCTCTAAGTCCAAGGAACATATTACCCGTTGGTTCCATCCAACGAGTATACAAAATATTCAACCGTCCACGCTAGGCCACTCATGATACCATGCCTTAGAAAATGATCCACAAGGCCATTCAATAGCCTAATGGTTGTACTAGAATCTCTATCCATATACTAACTGCTCTCACCTGTTATGTATTCTAAGGCGTCCACTTCGAGATATGCCTTTCGGCATAAGTCAGTTTTCTCCCATACATCCATCCACTTTAGAGCGGTAGGATGTACACCATTTTCATATGGTTTCCATTTCTTCATGGAAACTTTTACCAAACCTACGACATGAATATGTAATCTCGGTCCACCCTATTTTAATAGGCACCTCCCACAGTTCTACCATTCCTCCATCAAGAATGGAGCATACTCTTCTACATGTAGTCCATCCATAATGGCCGGAAATGCACCAGTCTGGTCAAACGATCAACAACTTTCTCAAATAGGATCATGACCATAATGGTTTTGGCACTTCAGTACAACCGTCTATGAATATACCCCTCTTCATTCCATCGATACTCATCTTCGCACGAGTAGGTGAAATGGTCAATCACAGATCGGAATGCTCTCGCTACAGAGTCTTTCGAGGCATACTCGTTTCATTTGGCTTTCCATGCCAACACAAATATCTCCGACGAGTTTCTTACTCGACGCATCTACTACCCCAATCGCATTTCCTTAGCGAATGAGAAAATACCCAATCACTATTTCTTCTGAAATCTGAGCACTAACCCGATTTCTCCCATGACATATTCCAACAACTTGTTGCTTCGCGAGAAAGACTAAATTTCCCTGCCCAGGAAGTAGTGCCTTCATTTCTTTAAGGCAATTTCCACAGTAATGAATTTCAAATTCAAGCATGGGATATTACTTCCCACCCTGGCAGAGACTTATTCATTAAACCCACTCTCGAGATCACTATCATGAGCTCAGGAGTGAGTGTCAGCCCGTCCCTTAACTCCCCGTAAGGGAAGTTACCAACGCAACATTATTTCTAAGAAAGGCCTCATCTCCTTTGGCCGAACCTACCAAACCTCTCGAGACCCCATAAATCTCGTTCCTAGGGATCTAATCCCACATAGAGTTAACCCACAATTTATTCGTGGTCAACTCCTTACTGCCTTCCTAAGCTAACGCCACCTACCCTCAAGGTCTTACATCCCCCAAAAAAAAAAAATTCTAAGGTCTATCTATATATATCCTACCTAAATCATAAACATATAATACTAAATATATCCCTAGTGTCCAAGACCTATCTCAACTTCCGACATTCGCTCGGTTTCGTGCGTGGGACGTCTCGCCGAAGCGAAATCCAAACAAGGAACCCTCCCATTACACTACTGCCTCGCATCGTTGGTCATTAAGAGGTAACGGTCTAAGACACATGATCGGGATTGGTACAATTCTAATTTACAATCTTACTTACCATAACATCTTTTAAAGATCTTAACTGATCAGACATTCACTTCCTGTGAAGTCTTTCAGATGCATATCCCCCTTATAAAAACATGGCCTTCTTATCAAGGCACAATCCCGAAGTCTCAATCCGACTTCGTATCACAGTCTCCCTCACATCGATCAGAGGAGAGAACTATATACAGTGCTTCTATCTCGCACTTTAATAGCCCTTAATCACTCTTCTACATGATTCTCGACTAATCTTCCAATCCCACTTCCAACAACAAAATAAATAAAGTAAAAGAGAAAGAAAAGGATAGCGTCTCTCCAATCACAACATCGTTAAGTGTTCATGCGGCGGAGTGTCTCGCCGAAGCGAAATCCAAACAAGGAACCCCTCTGACACATGCCTACTTAACTAGTTGATCATGGAGATAAGCGTAATATGCATAAACAAGACAAACAACAATCAATCACTCACACAATATAACTAAACTAATAACAAAAATCTCCTACCTACCTCGATTCACCTCTATAAAGTCTCAACCTGTATCCAGGAGAAAAATTATAGAATAACTAGTTCCATTCCGAACTAGAAGTGAGATAGCCTTACAATTTTATTTGCTTGCTATCACCCCAAACCAACCAAAATATCTTTACTCGCATATTATACATAAATAAGAGAAAGGAAAATAACATCTCTCCACTCCCAACGTTGTTAAGGTTCACGCGTGGGGCGTCCCTCAAAAGCGGAATCCAAACAAGGAACCCCTCCTATGCATTACTACTTAACTTTGTTGGTCGTGGAGATAAGTCATAACATCCACATACAGTGCAAACAAGCAATAAAACACTCAAACCAGGTAACACATATGACACATATACATTTAAAGTATCATCACTCGTTTCATAACGAGTGAAGAAAAGATAGAACTTCCATACCACGGAAGTCATATCAGTACTCTTCCTATAATGGCGTCAATAGAACTACAAGCTCAATATACACACCCGAATCTACAGTAGATATAATACTACTAAGTCTTATAATAAGGAATAAACCACCCACTAATAAGGTGGAATTCCCATCCACATTCTTACCAACCACTCCGCATCCTAGCCATTACTCCGACTCTGGTCGACAACAATTTACCCACGTAGTCCCTCTTACTTCCTCAATAAAAGAGGACACGCTCTCGGCCTCTTCTTCCTCAGTTCAATGAAACCTTCCCAGGCAGATGTCCACCAATGCGGTTTCATGATCACTGCCCCATCAGAAGTGTTAGCGACACTTATTCTGGAGCCTATCCTTCCATTGGGGGGCTCTCACTTATACCTACCTTTCTTGAGTCACGATCTCCCTAATCGCACAACTCTTCTTCACACGTCAGCCTCTAACCGAGCCTCGCGTGAACACTTGAGGATCTTACCTTCTCCTCCTTCCAGTTATCCCAGAGAAACTTACGATAGGAAGTATCTACCGGGTTCCTCCATGGGCAAAACTTCCAGCACCCTCGAATAAGGTGACTACGTTCCCATCGTTTCCATACTACTCCTACGGGTGAAGGATTATCCTCCATCCTATTTCAGGGCACTTTTCTACTTCAATTTAACATCGCTTGAATTTTTAAGCTTAGTACCACTTTCTACTTCTAGCGGTACTTGGAAAACTACATCAACTGTAATTAGCAGTCGTAGTAGCAAGACAAGGAAGTTCTACAAAAAAGGAGCGACCTCCAAAGCGGTCCTCATCCCCGACCACAATTTACAAACCTTAGTAGTTCCTTCTCATGACGCCCTTCTCCAATCAACCTACTGTTCTCACACGAATGCGTAGAAGATTCTATATATTCTACCTCATGGCAGAAGAATGAAATCTCACAAGAGAAACCAACGATCTTAATCCTAAGGCTTTATGTCAAATCAAGAGCAACGCTGAAACTTAAGGCGTCCACACAGATTCCTAAGGACTCTAGAACCTGAGGCTCTGATACCATCTGTGACAACCCGCCAATCCGAAATAAGGGGTGGCCAGCCCAATACTCCAATATAACGGAATCATAGATGGGATCATCCTTAGCATCTCAATAAAATATAGAGTATCCAGGACAACCACCCACTATTTTAGAAAACGGGTTGCCAAAAATTTTGTTTTAAAGTAAGTAAAAGAAAACAAACAACCCATTTCTTGAAAAGATAGGGGAAACCACAAGGATGTATATATATATATTACTATAACAACAGGTAACGAATAAGAGGACCAAATATGTTATCGGTCCGCTGATTCATTCCACATTATTAAGCAATTTCAATAAATTTATATATTACATTACATTAATCAATTACAAAAGCTTGGGCCTCGCCCGAGTGAAAGAGACCCGATAATAGCTAGAATACGAAAATGATAACGTTTATACCAATTGTATCCCGTAATACTCGCAATGCATCACGGCTCGCCGAAGACATCGGAAATAGGAATTTAAATCAGGCATCCTTGCGGCGGAGTACTTGAGCGGATAAAAGAGGCAAGCACGACAAGAAATATAAACGGGTCAGGGCCCGGTTCTATATGATTACCAGACGAATAAAAAATATGACAGTTATGAATATCATCATGCTAAAAAGATAAAATCTATTTACACAGTTCTAAACATGGGCTAAGGAAAAAGAAAAGCATGAATTTAATTTAACTAAGCAGGGGAAAAGAAAGATAAACATAAATAAAGACTTCATTAAATACACAAATTCATTTCATAGTTTATTCCCTTATCAGGAAATTATAACTATAATTATAAGCTCTTTATGGCTTTTTATTTCAAATACATGCCCATCCTGGCATTAACATTCCTTAACAGGAATATCATTATAAACAAATGCTCTTTGTGGCATTTCATTGTGCTCTTTGTGGCACTTCTCATACATCAAGTCCCACTTGATTATGAATAGTTATATTTATTTACATATAACGATTCTAAGACCGCCCCTCCGAGTTTCCCCATTGGGCGCGCCCCTAAATGACCATCATCTTCCAGGGCCTATCTATACAAGACAACCTGGGCACCTACAACGCAATACATCGGGAAGCGGCCATATGCCTGCGGGAGAGTCAAGACCACACCCGGAATCTCCTCACCAGCGCAGAAAACATAACATATCGCTCATATGGCCTATGGACTATATCCACCCTGCATTCACTAGTCAGGGGGCATCACCAAGCGCGCGAACTTCCCTTATGATGTCATTTAGAGAGGTGTGTTTAACCAATTCCTCATTTATCATATTAATGATTAAGTAAATTATCATTTACCATCATTCCCATATCCAATTACATTTTAGCAAATGTATATTTCCATTTATCCGAAACCATATTCATTTACATTTTGTAAATATTTCGCTTTTTTAAATCCGGAGTCGTACGTATTTACATTGTCAGTTTGACCTCAAAGAATAAATAGGTTTTCAATTATTCTCCCAAGATTCGTTGATAGATATAATAAACCATCAAGAATAACGTAGCTCCAATGAGCCTCTAAGGTCTCCCAAGCATAATAATGCATCCCCTAGTTTAATAGAATTAACTAGAAGAAAGAGTTCCCTAACATCAATAGGCATAACCCCGGAAAACCCCGCCTAAACCATTTCTAATCTAGGGTAGTATCTCAACTCATCAAGAACTCTAGAACTCTAAGTTTACTTCATACAAGAAGGTTCCTAGATCCTATTAAGGAGAATAAACATAGGGAGCAAAATAAGGTTTAAAGGTAAAAAAAACAGGGGACCGGTCCCAAGACCGCGGTCGACCGCGTCTCAAAGTTTTGCCTACGAAGGAATGCAGAAATCTCAAAATGGAATGGTCGGTCGACCGGTCTGGGGACCGCGGTCGACCGCACAAGAATTTTATGCCTTTGTAGAAAAGCAGTAGACTTGCCCCCGAAGGCCCGGTCGACCGGTCCTGGTACCGCGGTCGACCGGTCATATCAGACCTAGGGCTCTTCTTCTTCTAAAAACTAAACCCAAATCTCAAATCTCTTTCATTTTGAACACAACCAACAACTTTTATCTACCCAAAGACTATCCTACATGATTTATAACTTATTAAACTCACAATTTTATCATCAAAACTAATATTAGGGTTTAAATCCCATGAATTCCATTTGTGATCCATAAATGTAAATACACAACCATCATACAAATTATTCATCTTAGATCACATATTAGCAAGTAGAAAACTTGCCTTAGGGTTGGAAATTCAGATTTCCTTGAATAGAAGCAACAATCCATCTCCAATCTTCATTTTCTCTCTTCTTCTCTCTTCTTTTCTCTTCTTCTTTCTTTCTCTCTTTTCTCTCTATATGTTCAAGACATAAAATGGGAAAAATAAGGGGTTTAGGAAAAGCTCTCTTTTCTCTCTTTATGTTCAAGACATAAAATGGGAAAAATAAGGGGTTTAGGAAAAGCTAAAATCGTGGCTTAAGTTAAGACTCCCAACTTAAGTGGTTAATACCACATTAAAATGACTCCCAAATACGTGTTTAAGCTAAAACTAGGTAAAAGTGCCCGAAATACAAAAACGCAATATGACACTTATTTTGACTGTCTCGGACATTCCGAGACTAACTACACCCTCTAAACTGTCATCCGGAAATTTTTATAAATTACTTTGGGTTCAAATTTCATTTAAACTTTCGTGCCATTTATATGCATGACACTATAAACATTCAACCTGATGATATTTACTTCCACATACTGTAAATATGCATCAGTCTTGTAAATAAACTTTAAATTCATTCAATTAATATTTACTCCAGTCCCCACATTTTATATAATTACCTTATGCGGTAAAATTAATATAAAATGAGCCTCCCAGAATCGAGGGTTGTTACATACGATTTATGTTCTCAATACCTAACAATCATTTTGAGCATCAATCGTTTTGAAATTAGGCACCAAAAATATTTAATACATCAGGGCAGCACATAAAAAACCAAAAAAGAAATTAAAGGATCTATATCTGTATCTCATCAAACAAAAATCATAACAGATCTGTAGGATTGTATCTCCTGAAACCGAAACCAAAAAACTAACAACCCTCATTCACATATATGTATCTCATCAAATAAGTCAAAACATAAATTAAAGTAAGCTAACCTCGTCGGTGGCAGCAGGGGTCGGCCAACAGCAGGTCGCACCATCATCGGCAGCAGGGGTCGATAGCAGAGAGAGAGAAAAGCCGTCAGTGTTTAACGAGAGATAGAAGCCATAGCTTCATCTTTGATGAGAGAGAGAGAAGCAGGCAAATGAAAATGAAAAGGGGAAAATGGAAATGAAAATCAAGCGCCTCTTTTCTTTTCTTTTTGGAATTACATGGCCACGACCATTAGTCGTGACCCACCATCGCAACCCATAACCTCCTTGTTGCTGCTATGTGAATGACTAATGGTCACGGCATACAACTGTGACCCCCATGCGTGACCATTATCATAACTTGAATTGAAGGATGGTCATGACCCATAGCCGTGAACCACAACAAGAAATGGTCACAGCCCCAAGCCCTGACTCCATATGTGTATGTTTTCTCCTTTGTCACGCTAATGGTCACGGCCCAAGTCTGTAACCCATCCGTGACCAAGCTTGGAGGGAATTTTGGCATGTATTTGGTGCTAAGATGGTCACGACCTGGTCAAGGTCTAAGTCTGTGACCCACAGTGGCCAGGGATTTGGGCAGTGACCACTTCCAGAGAATCCATAACAAAGTGTGGTAATGAATATGGTCACACCAAAAATTAAGATGGTCATGGCCCAAGTTCGCGACCAGCGGGTCGCGGACTTGGGCCTTATCCAACTGGGCATGACCATTCGCAGAATTTGGTGTAGTGTCGGGAATTCAAGACTAACATTATTTAATTAGAGTTAACCCACTCATTTGGGAGTTACAAGAACCCTAGACATAACCACCTAAGAGGAGGAAGAAGGACACCCTATGAGGAGTAAGAGAGGCTCCTCTATCCAATCTCAGGCAATGATTATTTTGCCATTCTTATTCAAATTCTAATAATCTTATATTAATGTTGATACCATACTTAGAATAAGGTTTAATCAGGTATTGGGACTGCATATTTAGAGACCTTATGAATTGTATATAAATTGATGATAATTATGTAATCCATGTTTAGATATGTAACCCTTGTATCAACTATGTATTCATGTGTTTTAAATGGAAGATTAATTATTGTAGAAACCTCTAAATGAATCCGAAAATTATTGGGGTAGTGTAAGATGAAATTTGGAAATTTCGTGTTCATAAGTTCTTGATAAATTCATGATAATTTAATGATAATATGGGGTTGGATTTGAGGTCTGATCATGTTTATAATAAACCTGTAATGTTTTAGGATCTATATCCACATTATGTATCAAGTAGTAAATCGTTTTGATAATCTTTAGTGGAAGAGGTTTTGAGATTAATATTTTCGTGTATATATTTTCGTAGCAGATCACAGCTTCTGCCCAAGTGCGAATCGATTTGTCCCCCCAGGCGTACCGATTCGGGTGCTCGGCAAATCGATTCGGCCAATAGGTAAATCGATCGATTTTTCCCAGAAATCCAGTTTTCCTTATTTTTGAAGCACCTTATACCTTTGACTTGCTTAAGTCTATACTGTATAAGTGTTCATCTAGTTTGGAAATAGTGACAAAATTGGTTGTCTAAACCTAGAATCCAAAGAGCCTCAGAATTAATCTCTCTAATCTTCTTCAATAATCCAAGAAGGTATAAATTGAATCACACTACACACATTAGAAGTGCATAACATGTGTATATTTTTGCTTAAAATTGATTGTGTCTTAAATTCCCCTTAAAATGTTGTTTTAATAATTTTGGGGAATTTTTAAACATTTTAAAACATTTTTTAAATAATGTTTTCATTAATAAAAGTGTGATTATAAAATTTGTGGGGTTAATTTGCTATTTTGAAAAACTTATTTTTCATTAGAATGTTTGATTAGGTAGAATGTAAATGCGCTATAGACTTCAGGGTGCTGCCTGTAATTAAGTTTGACGCGCGTTTGTGAGCCACTCATATGTCAACACTTGTCATCCTCCTGTTGTATATGTTTGTGTTTGTTATGTGAGAGGGTTGGATGGTGCATTGTTGATCGTTGGATCAAAACTTATCGATGGTCTGCATGTGTTTTAAACCTATCCTTGTGCCATCCTATGAACCAATCACATTCGACGTAACCACCGCTGTTTTATAACCCTTAGATCAAGTCAAAGTTAGAAAGACTTAATCTCAGCCCTTGATTCCCTTCGCATCTCCAGAACCTTCCTCCACTCCTATATAAACCCTCCACTTCTCAGCCTTTCAAGACTTTTGGGCATTCGTCATTTCTGAGAGAAAAAATATAGAGAGAAGAGAGAAGTGAGAGAGAAGAGAGAAAAGAAAAGAGAGAAGAGAGAGAAAGAAACTGTGTTAACCAAACCCTAACCCTAACCCTAAACACTTCAAACTCTGAATCAAACCTTCGTATATTCACAACCCCAAACACAACCTTGAGTGTTTGAGAGAGAGTGGTTTGTTCATATTGAAGCTGTAACCTCTTTGTCTATGATCTTGTTAACAACTTAAACATTCGTGTGAAGATCTGTATTTCTTTTTCATAGAAACTATAGATCTACACTCTGCATGTTACATTTCACTAGATCTGCATATTTCTTTCTTGATTAAAGAAAATCTTTACTGATTTAGTTTTGAAAATGTTTTATGGTTTCTATTCTTACGAAATTTAACCTTGACCTAGTTGGATTCACACTTGGAGATTTTCAATCTCAAAAATATTTTTAAAACAGAGATTGATTAAGATCTTGACCGATTTTGAAGCAAGATATCCGTGGAATCTGGGTTATATTTAAAGGTCAAAAAGGCTTCAAGTTCTATAAGAAAGAAAGAAAACAAAATCACAGCATATAGTCTTTATATGTAATTTTTCTAGGACTGTCTGTAAACTAAGTGTGTGTGAGTTCATGCATGTTGATAGGAATCACTTCACAAACACTTAACACACTACTACACTGGAAGTGTTGTGAATAAGATCAAAGATTATTGAGTCGACGTAAGGAAGCTAAAGCAAAGGAAGTTATCAAACTGGAAGAACATCATCAACAATCAGATCTATGAGAAGTTAGAAGGACACCAAGTGGGGTATATTCCTAAACTTAGAATAGGTTGATTTGTGTGCATGTATGTTGTATTGTTTGTAACTATTATTTGTTGTTAGTGGATTTTTACTTTTGTGACTTAGAAGTCACCGTGGATGTTTCCTCTATTGGGAGAGGTTTTACCACGTTAAAAACTGTGTGTTCTGATTATCTTCATCTACTCATCTCATTCTATAGTGTGCTGAATTTTTGAAACTGTCTTAGTTTTAAAAACTGATTACAAAGTCTTGATTACTCTCGTACATAAGTTTTTGTAAACACTTCTTGTTGTTTATAATTTTTATTTTCAAAAGAAAAGGGTTTCTTCAACAAACATCTCGGAGTTGCTTATACAGTTTAATCTTGTATTAAACGGCATTAGCAACGTTTTTCAATTCGTATCAGAGCCCTGTTAACTTTTATTTCAAAAAGATCTTGTGTTTCTGAAATCGTTTTCTGAAAAACCTAACTATGGACGAGAAGAATGAAAGGTTTGGTAATCTGTCTAGACCTCCACTCTTTGATGGAAACAACTTTGCTTACTGGAAAGTAAGAATGGTTGCCTTCATCCAAGGGACTTTAGGAGATGATGTATGGGACATTATTGAAAATGGATACACTTATCCTACTAAACCAGCCACTGAAGGAAGTGATGAGAGGGTAAAGAAAATCTTAAGTGAGTTTACCCAAGAAGAGAAAACCATTTCTCGAAATAACAATAAAGACAAGAATGCCATTTTTATGTCTATTAATGAGTATGAGTTCAAGAGAATCTCATCTTGTGCCACTTCTAAGGAAGCTTGGGACACATTAATCACTGCCCATGAAGGAGACTCAAGAGTTAAAGCTGCTAAAACTCAAATGCTTACCCAGCAGTACAACTCTTTGATTATGTCTGACTCTGAGTCTTTTGATGACTTTTACATGAACTTAACTGATATAGTTACTAAGTTGCATGCTAATGGTATAACATATGATAGGAATGAAATTGTTTCTAAAATCCTAAGATCATTACCACAAAAGTTTGACATCAAGAGGTATGCTATTGAGGAAATGAGTGATCAAAACCTTACCCCTGAGTTACTCAGTAGCAAACTTAGGACTGTGGAAATGGAATTAGACTTTAAGAAACAATTAAATCATTCTCAAAGAAAACAGCCCAACTCTAACTTGATTTTTGCCTCTAAGATATCTAAACTTGAGTCTAATTTGATCAACTCTGACTCTGATGAGGAGTGTGATATAGACAAACTAGATAATCAGATTGCCTTAATGTCTAAACAATTTAAGAAAATTGTCAAATTTAGAAACAAACAGGCATCTAAACAAGGCAAGCCTAATTATCATACTCTGTCTAATCCCAAACCTCATGAGAGAGGTCTTGACAAACATCCTAAGGACAACAACTCCAGACCCACTAGAGACCTTAAAAAGATTAAATGTTTTAGATGTGGGAAACTAGGTCACATTACTCACGATTGCAGAGTTAATCAGAATAAAGCCAACACACACAATAGAGCCAATGTCTGTAAAACTTGGGATGATTTAAGTGACTCTGATGAAGAGGAACTTGAGGCATCAAATGTACTTGACCCTTGCATGTCCTTTTATGCTAAGATCATTTACAATGATGATATGCCTGTATGTGATAATGATGCTCTTAATCCTGCTTGTGTGAATACTGCTTTGACTGGCCTAGATGCCTTATTATCTGAAAATGTTGCTAGCTCTAGTTCCGTGTGTGTGAGTCAAAGTGATCTCGATAACGACGACGTAAATGGGTGCGTGAGTACTAAAACTGAATCGTTAGGGGTCACTACACACACTTCACTTAGCGACTTAGACACAGATGACCTCCCTGATATCCATACTTTGTATGCTAAAACTCTTAAAAAGGGGACTAGACTGGAGAAGACTGTTAGAGACCTGACTAAGAAATTAGATGATCTAAGTCTTATTGTGAAGCTGAATGCTGAAGAGTACACTAACCAGTGTCTGACTCATCAATCTGAAATTGAAACTTTTGATCAAAAATTAAAAAGTTTGACTAAAACTAATGAATCCCTAGAAATGAAATACAAGGGAACATTATTAGAACTGGAGGAAGCAAAAACAAAGACAGCTACTATTTTTAAAAAAATTTCTAGGTTTGAAAACAATTCAAATTGTTTTGCTGACTTTGTTGTTGACTCCAAGACCAATTCTGATGATAGAACCGGTATTGGATTTTGCCTAAAGAACAAACCACAAACTACAAATCTTGAACCTATTAAGTTTGTGTCTGGGGGCAAAAGACCAATTGAAACATGTCCAGATTTTCATTTTATTAAAAAGGAATTTGATCAAAAGAAACACCAGAAAGACATTGGAGAGTCTAGTCACTCTAAGGCTGACACTACACTTAAGACTAAATACGTATGTCCTTTGATCAAAAAGGCTGAATCTACCTTTAAAACCATCCCTCCTAGGAATAGCACTACTGAACAGAATGCTGTTAAACCCATCTTTAGAAGTTTTCCTAAGGAAGTTCATCCCTCAAGCAATCAATATTGCTCCTACTGTGACATTTATGGTCATTCCTTTGAAGGTTGTTATGCTAGGCGTCTAAACACCCCTGTGTACAACTCTTCTGTCTACAAGAACTTTAACTATTCTAGGCAAAATCGTAACCATTATGTCCTTCCTAGAGAACCTGACAAGAACTCTAACTACAGAAATAGAAAGACCAAAACTAAGAGTTCATTTAAGAGAAAGGCTCCCAGAAACTTTCCTAAACCAAAAGCTCAAATTTTCAACAATAATCAGTTCGTTGCCCCAAATGTTTTTCGACAAAAAGCTGTTTCTCGAAAGTTTTATCAAATGAGGGCAAATTTGCGCAAAATTAAAACTAGAGCTATTTGGGTTAGAAAAGATGATCTTTTACCCCAAATGAAGTGTAACATTGTCATCATTGCTTTAAAAGATGAACACACTTCATCTGGTTGGTATTTAGATTCAGGATGCTCCAAACATATGACAGGAGATGAAACCAAACTTTTAAACAAAACCAGATTTGCTGGTGGCAAAATAGTTTTTGGTGACGGAGTTTCATCCCAGATCATAGGTAAAGGAACCCTAAAAGAAGAAGGAATGCCTGTTCTGGAAAATGTTCTATTAGTTAAAGGCCTTAAAGCCAACCTCCTAAGTATATCACAATTTTGTGACTCTGACCATACAGTTACCCTTTCAAAGAACAATTGTAAAATTCTAAATGATAAAGGTAAATGCATTATTACCGGTTTTAGAACACCTGACAATTGTTATACTGTCAAGACTGGTTCTGAAACCTCTAACATTGTCAGAATGGATGACAATGAAATCTGGCATAATCGTATGGGTCACTTAAGTTATGATATCCTTGGTAGATTGTCTAGTCAAGAGATAGTTAGAGGAATTCCTAAAATTAAACCTATTTCCAGTGTTGTCTGTGGTCATTGCCAGGAAGGAAAAATAGTTAAGACTTCGCATAAAAAGGTTAAAGACATTCTCACCTCTAGACCTCTAGATCTCATCCATATGGACCTTATTGGTCCCTCTAGAACTGTTAGTCTTTGTGGACATAGTTATATCCTTGTCATGGTTGATGATTTCACACGATTCACTTGGGTTGCCTTCTTGAAACATAAATCTGACACGTTTCAGAATTTTTTAAAAATCTTACTAAGAATTGAAAATGAGAAGGACACACAAGTGAATCGTATTCGTAGCGATAGAGGGGGAGAGTTCATAGACACAGGAATAGTTGAATATTGTGACTACAACGGTTACAAACACGAATTCAGTGCGCCTAAGACTCCTCAGCAGAATGGTATTGCTGAAAGGAAAAACCGAACTCTTCAAGAGATGGCACGTGTCATGCTCCATGCCAAATCCCTACCTAAATACTTTTGGGTAGAATCTATTAGAACTGCTTGTCATATCATTAATAGGGTTTACCTTAGGAAAAACTCTAAACAAACCCCTTATGAGTTGTGGTATGGTAAGAAGACTAATCTGAAATATCTAAGAACTTTTGGAAGTCAGTGTTATGTCTGTAAAGACAGAGAACATCTGTCTAAATTTGAAATGCGTGGTGATAAAGCCATCTTCTTAGGATACTCTCCAAACAGTCGTGCTTATCGTATATACAATCTGCGTACTAAGGCCCTTATGGAATCGATAAATGTAATTGTAAGCGACACTATTATCGAAAATAAGATATCTGAATCACCTATTGTGGTTGAATCTAAAAATGATTTCAAAATTGATTCACCAGAAATAGATGACTCATTACCTATTGAGAGTCCAGAAGTACCTGGCTGGGTCTCTAAAGATCATCCCATTGACAACGTGGTCGGTAATCCTAATGAGCTAGTTCGTACTAGATCCCAGTTAAAAAATTATGCTAATTATGCATGTTTCGTCTCCCTTGTGGAACCAAAAAATGTTAATGAAGCATTGAATGACACACACTGGACTTCTGCAATGCAGGAAGAACTTTTACAATTTGTCATTCACGATGTCTGGTATCTTGTACCGCGACCTCAAAACAAAAATGTTATTGGGACACGTTGGATTTTTAAGAACAAATCTGATGAAAATGGGGTCATCCTTAGAAATAAAGCTAGACTAGTTGCTCAAGGTTACTCACAAATAAAAGGAATAGACTTTAGAGAGACGTTTGCCCCTGTCACTCGTCTTGAATCTGTTCGCCTTCTTTTCTCCATAGCTTGTTACTTAAAATTTACACTTTATCAAATGGATGTCAAGTCTGCCTTCCTCAATGGAATTCTATCCGAAGAAACGTATGTAGAACAACCCAAAGGGTTCATTGACCCTAAATACCCTAACCATGTCTTTCGTCTAAAAAAGGCTTTGTATGGCTTAAAACAAGCTCCTAGAGCTTGGTATGAACGCCTTTCCAACTTTTTGTTGGATAAGGGTTTTAAGAGAGGAGGAAATGACCAGACTCTCTTTGTCAAACATTTTGACAAAAACATTATTATAGCCCAAGTCTATGTAGACGACATCATTTTTGGGTCTACTTCAAACTCCGAAGTTAAATCTTTTTCTGCTATAATGCATAAGGAGTTTCACATGTCCCTTATGGGGGAGCTACAACTTTTCTTAGGATTTCAAGTGAAACAGAATTCTGATGGTCTATTTGTCTCTCAAACCAAGTATGCCTTAGATCTTGTTAAGAAATTTGGTTTAGATAATGCTAAAGTTGCCAAAACGCCTATGAGTACTACTGTTAAATTATGTAAAGATGAAAATGGAAAGTTAGTTGATTCCACTCTTTATCGTAGTATGATTGGTAGCCTACTCTATCTAACTGCCTCGCGACCAGACATAATGTATGTTGTATGTCTGTGTGCTCGTTATCAGAATAACCCTAAAGAGAGCCATTTATCGTGTGTAAAACGTATAATAAAGTACATAAAGGGCACTCTTAATCTTGGACTTAGGTACACTAATGATACCTGTAGCACCATCATAGGGTATACTGATGCTGATTGGGCCGGGTGTACTGATGATGGTAAAAGTACATCAGGTGCCTGTTATTATGTCGGCAATAATTTAGTTGGTTGGAGTAGCAAAATATAGAATTGCAAATCTTTATCTACGGCTGAGTCCGAATATATAGCAGCAGGAAGTTGCTGTGCTCAATTGTTATGGATAAAACAAATGTTAAGCGACTATGGGATTAAAGAAGATCAATTACAATTGTATTGTGACAATCAAAGCGCCATTAACATATCTAAAAACACGGTTCAACACTCGTGAACTAAGCATATTAAAATAAGACATCACTTTATACGCGAACTTGTTGAAACTAAGGAGTTAGAAATTCATTACCTGCCTACTGATCTGAAACTTGCAGACATGTTCACTAAACCTCTAGACTATAACAGATTTCTGTATTTGCGTAATTCTGTAGGTATGGTATGTGCTGAATAAACTCTGTAGACCTTAACTTTTTCCCTTTGTCCATTTGAGACAAAATGGGGGAGAAATTTGAGTCTTACGGGTTCAATGTTTTGTTCACATTTCATCTAAACTGCTTGATCTTAGTGTGCATATTTGCAGGAATCTCTTCTACTGATTGTCTACCTTTTCTAGTGTACAAATTTGTAAATAGTTGAGTTATGTAATTTTTGACTTTCTAGAAAATGGGTATATAGTATCTTTTATATAGGACTAGGTTTTATTTTGGTTCCCTACGAGTTTTAAGCTAAATCAAAGGAGATTTTGTCTCATATTTCCAAAGGGGGAGATTGAAGCACCTTATACCTTTGACAGCATGCGCAGATGGTGCTAAATGTTCTTCTTCCAGTCACAAGCCTCTACTACATCTGTGCTACCCCGAAACTCAGGTGACCCTTCTGAAAGGTCTCCCTAACTCGCTGCCAAGATGGTGACCCCACTGGAGCCTGAACTACTGGTGCCACTGGAGGCGGTGCCTGGGGCTATGGAAAGTGAGCTGCCATAGCTCGCATCGCTATCTCGACCACCTGGGCCACTATCACTGCCACCTGAGTAGTGGAAATCAACTCGGGTGGGGGTGGCGGTGCCTGTGGCTCCAGATGAGCCTCCATGACCTCATCTCTAGCCTCAACACTCTCCGCTCTCTGTCTCCTCGGTGGCATCTGAAATAGATTGAATCGTATAAGTACACAATTTACACAAAAATATTCACAGCAGAAATATGATATCTCACAAGCGGAAAATGAATCAACAGTCCTAATAATAGGGCTCTATAACAACCGAGTGCTACGCTGAAACGTAGTAAGCCGCACAGATCCTAAGGACACTAGAACTTGATGCTCTGATATCATCTGCGACACCTTGCCTAATTAACCCCGGATGATCAGTCCTAAATTAAGTTAGAACAGGTTTCTCAGTTAGTTCATTCTTAGCATCACTGTCGCCTTTTTAATTACTAATCACCTAAGTGAGAAAATTGCCAAGTTTTATCTTTCATTAACTTAAATAAAACTCATGCGGAAATAAAACAACTTAATAATCCCAATTAACAGAAACAACCATCTACAATTAAATGACTGACCGAATAAACCATCGGCTCAAACTCCAACAAATATAAAATAAAGACAAGTAATCAATCCCAACAAGTCTGACAAAACTAAATGAACTGTGAGCGACATGCTCGAAATAACTGATAGAAGTCTCTATACTAGAATGAAAGAGTTAGGCGTCTATCAAACTCCCGCAACATCCACATATGCTACATCAACGGATCCCTGAAAATGAGTCAAGCCTGGCGTCCTTGTGGCTGGACACCTAAAAGGTTTTTAAAATTTTTTATAGCAAGGGTTAGTACCCCAAAACATTTGAAAAACATTTAGCAAATGATTAACTTGCAGTAATAAGTAAATATGCATGCTCTCCATTTTTTAGTTAGTGCCGCACTCCCTTGAGGATATCCTCACCCCTCCTCTAATGTGCACTACTAACACCTTAAATAAATTCACCTAGTTCTTCATCTATTGACTAGATAAATTTGACAACCCTTGCAAACACCCTACTCTAACCGAGTATGCCTTAATTATGATTTTTAAGTTATTATCAACATCAACTTAATTAAAGCATTTCCCTTTTTAATTTCATATAACTTCCACATCTATTAGACATATAATACAACTCATGTTATGTGTTAATTATCCCGTATATAATTATTTATCTAATTATATACATAATCATATTACAATATTCATAAGCATATTGACATAACATTTAATAATAGTATTCGCACGAGTTAAGTTTCACTGGGTATAAATCCTCTAAAGTGCTATCCCACTAGGTATATTCACATAACCTAGTTACCCCATGTCAGAATCGCTTACTAACTTGGTTAATACACACAGGTTGGAGGCGGTCATATTCCTTCCCTGAAAGTGAGATGCCCCTCACCCATATAACGGACGCTATGACCTGGGAGTATACTCGCCCTACTCCTCAAGCTAGGGTATTCATCCACTACGCGCAACCTCCCCCTATAGCACTAGAGTATATAATAATAATATCTATCCACTGATATTAATGCACACACCATATATATACTATCACACACCGTATATAAATAAATATAAAACATCCCGTCTACAATGTGTACTAAGTCCTTGACACAAGCCTATTCCATTTTATTATGAGTTTATGGCACAACTCTAATTATTAATTATTTGCACATTAATTTTTTTTGGTGTCACCCCAACCAATATATTCGGACTTACTCTCGTTCCCGAAATAAAAACATCACCCGAGTCTAAATCCCCGACTCTAAATTATTTAGCCTTCACCTAAATAAAATTTACATCTCGGTATCGCTCAACCATTATTCCCGGACTTTTCCACTAAATATGTATTTAATCATTTTGAAACAAACTTTCCAAAATTTAACCTTAGTGTGTCACACCTAATTTCCTCCAAATCCCAATTTATTTTAATCACGATGTCACACCAAGTTGCCCTTAAATCCTAATTAATTTTTATTCACAATTAATTAGATTTAAACCCATGTATTAATTACTCAACAATTAAGGCATGGAAGAATTTTTAATTAATTTCCCTATATATTAAAAAAACTGGGCGAACTGTGAAAGTTTTCGGACCATCGATCGATCGATGGTCCACCTTCGATCGATCGATCAGGTCCTCGTCTTCCCCGAGTTGGCTGTTTTAGCCATGGATGCACACCTCCAAACCCTAGCTTTCTCTACACTGAAAACTAAGCTTTCCCATCGACAATAAACATCAAACACCTTATATGGAACCTCCCTAAAGTCCAAAAACATTAATTAATTTACTTTCCCTCCTGCTTCCACGAATTTGGGGTAAAATCCAATTTAATCTTTAACCCAATTAAACATTAAATTCATATCACCAATTATTTTCTAATTCATCCGGTTTTACACATCTTACCAGATACAAATACAAAACTCAGATTGTATATAAATTTCTACTCAATTTAGAAATCAGATTCATGGTTTACAAAACCCCATGTTTATCCCCCTTTAAATCCCAAAACAAATTTATTTGATTATCCACATCACATGAATATGAATTGTACTACACTTTAAATGCTACAGCAAGTTAACCACTTGCCTTAGGGTTCGTCGAGTCTGATTTTGGAGTTGTGAATGCCCAAGGTTGAAGATGACTCTTTTTGTCTTTCCTGTGATCCCCAACTTTGCCTTTGACTGCTGTTAGGGTTTCCCAAACCACTAAGTCTTTTCTAAACTCAATTCAGCAGTTCCCTTATTTCTTATAATTGTTTAATTAACCTTAATCCCGTTTTTTTCCTAATGGGCCAAGCCCAAGTGACCCAAATGCCCCCATGTGGTCCCGGTTATGCCTGAAAATATCCCGTGGCCCGTTTACTACCCCCGGGCACACTTTTTCAACTATCTCGGCCCATCCGAACTCAACCGTACACTCATAATTGGCATCCGAATTAATTTATAAAAATCCTTATTTCACACCCAAAATTAGTCTATACCGACTCCTGGCTGAGATAAGTACCAATCCCATCATTAATACCCGAAATCACGTAAATACATTATTACTATTCACTTAGTAAATAAATTTACCTAAATATTAACCATTCACTCCCCGATTAATATTTAAATATAAATTACCATAATTAATTCAATTAAAATTACGACATTCAAGTAATTTTGAATTCCCGAATTAATTAAATATTTAATGCACAAAAATACGGGGTGTTACAAACTGGTTTTAGAGATTAGATAATATCTACATCTAAGGTGGCAATCGTGTCAACGGTGAAGTTTGACTTCGAGAATTTTGATGGTAAATACATTAATTTTGGCATGTGGCAATGTCAAATGAGAGATGTGTTAATCTAACAAGGTTTGGATAAGGCGTTGAGGAGCATTTCTTATAAACACAATGATATGTCGAATGGTGATTGTAGAGAGTACGACTTACGGGAGTGTAGCACAATCTGGTTAAATCTCGCACAATATGTGGCATATTATGTCATGAAGGAAGAATTGGTTGAGTCAATAGAAAAGAAATTGGAGGAAAAATATTTAACGAATAGTATAGAGAATCGTCTCTATCCCAAGAAGAAATTGTTCCGATTTCATTATATTGATGGCATGTCGATGTCCGAACATCTTGATGAGTTTAATAAAACTCTCCGATTTATTTAGCTTAGATGTTGATATTGATAATGAGGATAAATCTTTGTTTCTTCTAAATTCAATTCTAAATTTATAAGATCATTTAAGCACCGCATTGCTAGATGGGAAGGAGGAGATGAAGTACGATGATGTCTCTTCGAAAATATTGGGAAGTGAAAAGGGAAAGAAGGAGATGAGTGATTCTCAGTCCCATGAGTTAGTTGCACGAGGAGAGAAGGCAAGGTGGAAGGGGAAGATCTAGATTCAAGCCTAGGATCAAAGGCATGGAAAATATCATGTGTTATAAGTCTAAGAAGAAGGGTCATTTCAAAAAGGAATTCTCTAAGCTAAAGGGAAGAGACGAAAAGAAACCAATACTGGAATTCGCCAATTCTGTCACTATATTGCTGCTTGAACTTGATATTATTTATATAATATAACTAAATAAATTATGACTTATTAGACATAATGTTTTCAAATTTTATGGCGTAAAATAAATATTTGTTCAAAGTACGAATAATTTTAAGAGGATGATTTTTTTTAAAATAGCAATAAGAAAATCAATACATTAATTTAAAAGAAAAAGGATTTAAAAGTTTGTTTACATACGTAAAATCATATATTTAATTTTTTTAGCAGTTTATTAGATTAAAATTCCAGAATATATATATGGAAAAAAAACGTGACTGTGTGATAATTGATTAAATTCGTAAATTTCTAATTTGGCACACTTATAAAGCTTAGTTCAACCCCTAAACATGCATCTAAATATGATAAATCATTCAAACCATGCATGAAAAATAAAGACGACTGATATAGGAAAAAAACCTTTCGGGAAAAACCATTTATAACATTTTAAAGAATTCACAAGACTTTTGACTTACATACAACCTGATAATCGCCCACAAGTGTGTAATGCACAGTGCCTTCTGCAAAGCTTCAAAGATACGAGAGATAGCGAAATACCCTCCAGGTGTCGGTTCGTCGTCTTCGGCTCGTCCACACGCAGAATGACTACGCTCGGTATCCCCCGATCAAAGATGGAGATGCCTTCTCCACAAAGGTTGAAAAAAAGCAAATTTGTTCTTAAACACCAAACAATTCACTAAAGCATATGGGAGTTTTATGAATTGAAAACCAAAAAGGGATTAAAATCCCAAAAGGAATAAGTCAAAAGGATTCTGCAGGTTTCTGTCTTTCAAAACGCTGGGACTTCTTAATGAAAACATTACCAAATAATGAGCATTTATAGGAAAAACATGTCGCCTAAAAAACAGAGCTCATTCGAACGAGATCAGCATGTCGCTTGAACGAAGAACAAATGTCATTCGAACGAGATCGCGCGACATGCTATCTCGCGCGAACGACATGTTATGTCGCTCGAACGACTTAAGCGAAACAAATATTATTTTAATGTCCACTTCAACACTTAGAAAAAATACTCATTCTCAAATTTTGACGAAAAAGTCCGCTCCAACACTTAGAAAATATTTTATAAAAATATCCCATAAGCTCTAAGTGAAAAGTTAAGGAATTAAAAACATAACCTTACCAAAGTACACTTCGCGGAGTATTGAATGATGAAGAACTTTAGTAATTCGGATCCGTCTTTGATGTAGATATCTCTTGAATGCTCTTTGACGGTGTAGCGGTATATGACATAATAAATTGATAACGGACCTATGAAAACAAGTCCTTACAAATCTCCCCCTATGTCTATGCAGGTACATACATAAAAAATCTGAATTATCAAAAACAAAAATGCCTATACAAATCTACCCTCCCATGAATAAATTTGCAAGACCTCAAAACTGTTCTTCAATCATCTTCTTCAAATCTCAAAGCTTTTCTCATCAGGGTGTGCAACATCATGATCTTCAATCTTTGTACCTACACACATGAGAAAAAGAAAAATACCTTCATGACGCATCGAGTTTAAAATGATATAATAATAAATCATTAATAAATCAAATCTCCCCCATAATGCAAAAACTCCCCCATAACTGATAATTATTTCTCCCCCATTTTATAATGTCCCCAAATGGACAGATAAGAAGAAAAAAATCAAAACATGGAGTGTCACGACAAAATGCATAGCAAACAAAGATCAAACTACGCGCATGCAAAGAGATATCTCAAAGATCTCACAAATTATTTTTGGATTTTTCAATTTTTTATACAACAAAAATAAAATACCACTTTGAAAAATATGATACAAAAATCACACCATTGATTTAAACTCAAACAACCAAGTCATGGAAAAGGAATGAATGGGTGTGAACACATTCGATAGGTAAATCAACTCAATCAAGCATATGTGCACGATCATATGTACCCCTAACAAATGAACATCAAAAGTATCATTAGGTGTAAAATTTGTTGAATTTAAATGACATCGTCTTATAAAAATCAACAAATTAAAGTCAAATGATTTCCACACCAATAATGTCCAAAACTATTTAGCGCATTTTCAAGAATTTAAAGGGCATGCAAACCTGTTTAAATTCTCCATCCAAACACCCTCATATATATTTTATTTTAGAGGTAATCTAAACTCTCAAACATTGGAGAATTGGTGCAACAACCTAAATGGACCATATTTGGCACGAATTTCTTTTTATTGCCTTACAATTTTTTCAGACTTTTTAAAACCTCTTTGGACCCCGGATAGTAAAATTCCTCCATTTTTTAGGTCCAATTTAACGGTGGCTTAATATTCGCAAAGGCAAAATGAACCTTCCGCAGCCCTTCCCCGTTTTCAAACAAAGCACACAAACTCACAAAACAGTTCTTATATGCACAATTTTCTTATCAAAATTTATCGCGCTTGGTTCATTTTAAAGGACAGGATTGAAGTGAAAACACCCAACCAACATGTGATAAGACAAGCACAATAATCAAACAAATCTGTGCATGTGTGCAATAAAGGAAATTATGAGTCAAACATGTAGGAAGTAACACAAAATTACATCTCAATGATTCCAAACATTGTAAAGCACAAAGATAACTTGATATATTGACTCAAAACATTATCAAATAGTCACATGAAAAAAATGGAATGATGTTGTGACTCGATCATCCAAAGTGTCCATCCATAAAAGGTGCAAACAAAATACAAAACTCTTTTTGGATTTTTTTAAAAATTTTATCAAAATTAAATCTTTTTGTATTTTTTAAAAAATTTCAAAACAAAAAATCTATACAAAAATGATACATACTAGCAATAGGCAAACAATGGCATCATGAAAAATATCCTATGCTAGTAAACAAGTCAAACCTCAATCGTTAGGTGCGGAGGGGTTTTCCAAAGGTAGTGACAACTTATGAAAAACCTCCATCAATTCTTGTGAAGTTTTGACTAAAAACTTAACTTGCTCACCTAAATGTGCAAACTCTCTCATGTAGTCTCTGGGAGCATGTAAAGAATCATATGTGGGTGCATGTGTATCAGAAACACGTGTAGAAGCAAAACGTGACACATACCCCAACTTAAAGCAAAATTCCCTAAGGTGTCCTCTCCTTTTGCAATGTGAGCAAACATAAATAGACATCGGAACACCTCTCTTAAAAACTCTAGGACACACTTTCCTAATAGGAATGGGACGCCTAGGTGGGTGAGGGTGAGACTCATGTGAATCTGTCACTGAAGTGGGAACCGGCTCGGGTGCTAATTGGAAAGTAGAAGAACCATAATGACTTATTCCTAACTACTCATCTTTACCCTTAAGAACCACCTTTTTAACCTTCTTAGGTGCGTTCTCAAAATTGACTTTGACCTCCCTAGCATGTTCGAGATCACTCTCGAGTTGGGATACACGTGTCGTCAGACTAGACAACGTATCGGTCAAATCACATTTATCCTTTCTCAAAACCTCTTTCTCTCTCTCCAAATATAAAATTCGATGACCTAAATCTCTATTACACTTCTTTGTTTTCAAGGTCTCGGTGTACAAATCTCTAAAAGCTTTTTGGATCTCACTTTCATCTCCACTCTCCTCCTTGCTTTCTCCTTCACTCGAAGAACATAAATCACTATCATCGCTCTCATGTGTACTCTCATGAGAGAAAGTGGGTGTGCTCACACGACTAGAAAAAGCGACAACCATCCCATGTGCTAAACCTTTATCGGACTCGTCTCCCTCATCACCCTCACTATCACTAAGAGTGGGGGGCATAGCAGTCTCTTTGCCCTTTATCCTTATCCTAGTAGGACACTCTTTACCTATGTGCCCTTTTCCCCCACACTCAAAGCACCTGATCTCATCCTCCTTGTCATTATCTTTGGCCTCCACTTTCATTTTATTTGACTCAAAAGATCTCTTTTTGTTGGAAGAATTTTCTTTATTCATATTGAGAAACCTTTTAAAAAAATTCACAAAAATGTCCATATCAAAATCTTCCTCAGAATCAGACTCATAAACATTTTCTTTCTTTTTTCTTAAAATGAGTCTTTAAAGCAACACCATTATCTTTAGCCTTAATGGTTTTGGGAAGCATGTCAATCTCAAAGGTTTGAAGATCTCCTACAAGTTCTTCCAACTCAAGTGATTTCAAATTTCCCAAAGAGTTCAAAATAGTGACTTTAGGAATAAAACGTTTTGGAAGAGATCTCAAAATCTTTTTAATGACACGCGTGTTATCAATCACCTCACCCAAATTAAAACTGGTGTTAACAATGTCCGACAAACGTGCATAAAAATCATCAAAGCATTCAGACTCAGGCATGGTGATAGTCTCGGATTGGGTGGCCAAATTTGGTAACTTAGATTCTTTAACTGCGTTCGTACCCTCATGAGTCAATTTCAAAATATCCCAAGCCTCTTTAGACCTAGTGCACATCATAATTCGGTGAAACTCATCAGGAGTGATAGCTCCAGAAATAGCACTCAAACTACGTGAATTAAATTTAGACATTTTATGATCATCTTCAGTCCAGGCTGACACTAGTTTTAAAGAGGTGATATTATCAACGCTGACCATGGGAGGAGTCCACCCATTTTCGCAAAGGTACCAAACACGCTCATAATTGGCTCTTAAACTAGATTTCATGTGAGCTTTCCAATACGCATAATTAGACCCGTAAAAAATAGGCATCTGATTATAGAAGTGCTCTATAGAAAAAAATGTGATTTTTCACAAAACTGATTTTTAAAAGAATCAGTATCACACAATTTTGCAAAAAATAGGAATACGCGATAAATTATCGTAACCGGCTCTGATACCAGTTTGAAAAAGAAAAAAAACGTGATTGTGTGATAATTGATTAAATTCGCAAATTTCTAATTTGGCACACTTATTTAATTAGAGTCTATTTTTAAACAAGCTTGATTCAGCCCCTAAACATGCATCTAAATATGATAAATCATTCAAACCATGCATGAAAACTAAAGACGACCGATATAGAAAAAAAAAACCTTTCGGGTAAAAACCTTTTATAACACTTTGAAGAATTCACAAGACTTTTGACTTACATACATTCTGATAATCGCCCACAAGTGTGTAATGCATAGTGCCTTCAGCAAACCTTCAAAGATACGAGAGAGAGAGAAATACCCTCCAGGTGTCGGTTTGTCGTCTTCGGCTCATCCACACGCAGAATGACTATGCTCGGTATCCCCCGATCAAAGATGGAGATGCCTTCTCCACGGAGATTGAACAAAAGCAAAGTTGTTCTTAAACACCAAAAAATTCACTAAAGCATATGGGAGTTTTGTGAATTAAAAACCAAAAAGGGATTAAAACCCCAAAAGGAATAAGTCAAAAGGATTATGCACTTTCGCAGGTTTCTGTCTTTCAAAACGCCGGGACTTCTTATTGAAAACGTGACCAAATAATGAGCATTTATAGGAAAAACACGTCGCCTCGAAAACAGAACTCATTCGAACGAGATCAGCATGTCGCTCGAACGAAGGACAGGTGTCGTTCGAACGAGATCGCGCGACATGCTATCTCGCGCGAACGATATGCTATGTCGCTCGAATGACTTAGGCGAAAAAAACATTATTTTAATGTCCGCTTCAACATTTAGAAAAAATACTAATTCTCACATTTTGATGAAAAAGTTCGCTCCAACACTTCGAAAATATTTTGTAAAAATATCCCACAAGATCTAAGTGAAAAGTTAAGGAATTAAAAACATAACCTTACTAAAGTACACTTCGCGGAGTCTTGAATGATGAAGAACTTGAGTAATTCGGATCCGTCTTTGATGTAGTTGTCTCTTGAATGCTCTTCGACGGTGTAGCAGTATATGACATAATTAATTGATAACGGACGTATGAAAATATGTCCTTACAATATATATATATATATATATATATATATATATATATATATATATATAATTCTCTTGTGCAGATCAATCCGCATCTTAAGAATGTCGACCGGACATGTGTATATATATAAGTGTGTGTGTGTGTGTCAATTTTTTTTTACTTTTACCCCCAATTTTGAATGTAATAGTATTTCATGAAAGGGTATTTATGTCGTTTTATGTATTACTTTAAGGATGTTTTGTCTTTTCAATAAATTAATGGTAATAATTGGAAAATCTATTGTCAAGGTTTTTATGTCTTTTTCGGTATTATTTATTTATCTTGGCAACTATTTTATTGATACACCTATTTGCCATGAAAAATGGTGGAAAATGAAAGATTTGTCCACTATATTGTGTATTTGATTGCCCTTATTTGTTATGAAAATTTTCTCATGTATACCCATGCTCACATGCAAATTTGTCATCACTTTTCCACTTTTGTTCGAAAATATTCCTTATCTGTTGTAGGAGATCTTTCCCACAATACTTAAAGAAATCGCATCAAATCCCCAAATAAAATAACGAATGCAAAAAAGGAAAAAGGAGAATAATTTACGTGGTTCAACCGTGAGGTCGACCTATGTCGACGGCGGCAAAGGTGTGTGATCTTTTTATTAAAGGGGTGATTGGTAACAACCAGAGTGCTAGTATTGCTAGATGAGAGTCCTGACCACTACGTGCATATTACAATATGTCCTACATTAGCCGGATTATCCTTATTTATTCCCCTAGAGTCTTACGTTCATAAGCTACTTTAAGATTATCTTTATCTTCCCTAGATTCATTATACTTGTCATTATCCCCTGCTGTGGATAGAATATTCAAATACCTTGTTTGCCATGTGTTCGGCCACATGAAAAATCTCTATTGTTCGTTCACCTATATAGCAAATAAAAGTTTTCCCACAAATTTGTCATTCTTTTTTAAATTCTTTTTTTTGTTAAAGGTATTTTTATTTTGTTAAAAACTATTTTTAAAACTATTTTTTTTTTTGTTAAAACTATTTTTATTTCGTTAAAAACTCTTTTTTTGGTACAAACTATTTTTCTTAAAAAATAGTTTTTTATGTTAACACAATTTTCTTTTTGTTAAAAAATTTCTTATTTTAAAAACAAATTCTTTTGTTATTTTTTTATTAAAAAATTACTTTTTGATTAAAAACTAATGTTTATGTTAAACTGTTTTTATTTGGTGAAAAACTGTTTTTTGTGTGTTAAAAAATATTTTTTTGCATTTGTCATTAATGCTATCAAGCAACCCACTTTTGTCTCATAAAAATTCATGCTATCAAACAATATCTTGAAAATTATAGGATCTTCCATGACAAATTTTATCATGAAAAAATTTGTCACTAAACCCAACCTACTTTTCCCTTTAATCTAACATCAAAGTATCCGAGTCCAATGTCAAAGTATTCGAGTCCAATGTCAGAAGTAGTGGCATATGAAAAAAAACTGAATAACAGGGCAATGACTCATTTATTTAAATGAACCTTTTTATTTATGTCTCAATTTCAAATGTAAAGTTCATTTTAAACATCATATTTAATTTAATGTGAAATAGTTTAAACAACAACTTCTTTGCTAATCTTATTTAGTTTGAATGGTTTAAGTTTAAGTTTTCATTTCATACGTAAACACTTTTTAAAATAAAACTCATTTAATGTAACAACCCCTATTTTTTCACGTAAAGGTTGGCCATGCACATTACGCCGGAGATGGGGCTTCTTATACAATCTATGTCATTTTTAGCATCGACTGTAATAAACATTCATATAATGAACCACATTTGAATAAAAGATGGATTAAATTAAATAACACGAAGTAATAATGAAACCAACATACACGTCCAACGAAATAAAAACCAACATGAAAAAAAATACAGTCTCGACTAATAAATAAAAGGACTCATGGCTTATGTCCTTACAATAATCCAAAAAAAGTAAAGACAATAAAGAGTTGCAACCTAAGTTAGATTCAATAAGATGATCTTCGAGAACCAACACGTGACAACAAGTCTGATATTCCTCGAGTTCTGCTATCCTTGTCTAAGCAAACCTTTGGGGGGGGGGGGGGGGGGGGGGGGGGGAGGGGAATAATTATAATTTTTGGTCAGCGCCTTAAACTATTCAAGAGTTAACTTACCAAATTGAAAGTGCAAAAATACAGTTAATTCAAAGTAAGTAACCTCCATTGTCACTCACTTATGTAAAGTATCCCACCACTCATTTAAGTGATATTTCACCTATAACCAAATATATCCCAAATAATAGATGCTAATCGTGCCAATATGTTATAAGATGCATTAAGTAATAACCAACATACTGAAACATAATCATCTATCTTCATATTACCATTTCCCCAAAGTATTCGAGCCATATTACTCGTAAAAGAGACAAGAACATCTATTATACACACTACATGGTATTGGTCTCTAATTTATTGTATACATTCTTAAACAACTGGATCAATCTCATTTAATTTTTATAATCATATATATGTCCTTTCATGTATGTGACACTTAAAGGCATCTACCAGTAGTGTCTCGTTCGTGCTCTATCGGTACGTCTGAAGGAATCCCTTATACAATCAAATAATACAAAACACACACAAGTGGGGCAGTTTTACGCAGTACACCAGTTCACGACCCATGCCCAGTGGTGGAAAAGGATCCCAGCATTTACACCTACCTCTCGTAAGCGGCGCTGCTACATAGTACCTATAATAACGATCTACACAACGTCTATCCCACCCGTGCCGATGAGTGCTAGGTTACGAATGCGCATAACCCCAACCGATTGAACCGTCCACAAGAGTAGGTATGTTCACACAAGAAATATAAGTACATATTATTCTCATATACTATTTAAAGGTAATTACTCTATAATCACCCAAGATATCTCAAATGATTACCCATAATTAATTGCACCTTTATAATCGACCATATAGTTACTTCTTAATTTATTCCTCTTTACAAGAATATTTAACGATCCATTTAAGTATAGTTCCCAATTTAATATTTGTCTCATAAAATAATTTTTAATAAAATCCTTGTTTACCCAAACACCGTCCCACCCACGCGTATGGGTTCCTAAAAGTATCCCGAATCAAATCCCAGCTCCAACTTAACCTACCCCAGGGGACGAATCGATTTGGATCTAGAGTCGAATGGATTTGCAGGAGCGGAATCAACTCTCCTAGGAGGACGAATCGATTCAGATTTGGGCAGAAGCCCAGATCTGCAAAGTTTTCTTAGCACTTAAAACCTTATTTCTTCCCCATCTTCCATCCCAATGGCTTATACATTTATATAAACATTAAAGAAGGTCTTTAGGACTTATTTTATCATCTTAGGTCAACTATTTACATAAATTGGCATTGATTTCAATCCCCCCAAATCCCAATATTTAACCCATTAAAAGGTCTAAATAAATTATATCTTTCTCACCAAATCCCATAATGTTCTATCATTACACAAGGGTCTCAATTATGAAACTTTTCAGTTTTCTAAACATGAATACAAATCCTCAACATATGAATACATCTTTCCAATTTCATCAAGGTTCTAAGGCATGAATTTCATCATTTAAAATCAACCTAACCTCATCTTAATTTCAGGATTTAACTAACTTATTTCAGATTTGTATTGTCTACACTCATGAGATTTAATCATACCTTTCTATCATCGATTTCTTATGAAGTCCAAAATCTACATGGAAGAAAAATTCAATGACTTAAGAAGTAATTTGAACATTTAAATTAAGCAAGAGAATTCTTGCCATATTATAGTGGTTTGATTCTTGAATCCTTTGCCTCCTCTCCTTTTTTGCCTTGGTTCTCTTCTCCTTGGAGGTGTGACTGCTAGGTTTAGGTTTTGACTATGTGTGGGGAGTTATTGTCCCTACTCTTACACTTATATTAGTCCCAATTCCAAAGTTAAGCATCATATCCCATTTTTGGACCCGAAATGGGCCCGAACCCATAATTAGACTAGCCCAATAACCTCCCAACTCATATACCTATATCTCGGGACCATTTCTAAAAGTCTAAAACACCTAAACGAGCCCATAAAGTGTCCTAGAATGTGTCTCAATAATTTTTATTCCACATAAACGTTTTTATTGTGTTTAAACGACACGTACCCATAAGTTCATTAACGTTCGATTTATTTTTGCGTGTGAATTCGTCACGCCAAATTGAGTCATGTAATTATATAATCATGAATAAACATTTTTTTTTTCAATTTAAATCTAACCCATTTAGAATTTAAATCCATCCGATTGAATTTATTGCCAAAATTAATCTGAAATTATAAAATTTATTTCTATCACAATATTTTAGTCCAAAAAACACGGGGTTCTTCCCCCTAATAACGGAATTTCATCCTCGAAATTCACTAAGCATAACCTTACATTTTAGTTCGCGCAATTATCGTAAGTTTTACACCCAATTACTCTATACTCATATCCCATGAGATAAAAGAAAAGGCTTATCTTTGCCTATCATAAAATCACTAGGGTGCCCATATATCCACATTACATGCACACATGCACAAATATCAAATATGGATGACATCTATACACTTGACCAGAATCATACATGCCATACATATCCAGAAAGCAAAGTGTATCGCCACATATGTGAAATGTAAAAAGAAAATATACATCTTAGTATCCAACTTTCGTCAACTCCTGACTTTTGCCAATTTTATGCGTGGTACGTCTCGCAAGCTAAATACAAACAAGGACCCCTCCCCCCCCCCCCCCCCCCCCCCACACACACAATGTACTATTTCACAGCTTAGTCAGTTATTGAGATCTGTCGGCCAAAGACTAAAAAAAATAAAAAAAATTGTTTACGCTAATTACATAAATTCCAATTTACGACTATTCTCAACAAAAATTTCCTCACTTATAAGGGATTCATCAAATCCCGATAGATTTATCCTTTTGATCATACCAAGCACAACAACCAAAATGTTCTAGGTTCCAACATCTCTCAACTACCGACAATTACTACTTTCATGAGTGGGATGTCTCGCGAATAAAATCTAAACAAGGAACCCTCCCGATACACTACTACACAACTTTGTCGGTCATTAAGATCTGTCAGTTAGGAACTTACATAAATTAATATGCTAAATTAATTTATAAGGCTCCATAGGACTCCTAATTAATGTAAATGCTATCGCCTATTTCCAATGACATCGTCATTATAATAACATTATTTATGATAGTACACCTCATCATGTAACCGGGATTACCACTAGTCCTAACATTCCCAAAGGAACCAAATATTTCTAAAATACGAACTCTTTTCGCTTTGCACACTCTTAACATAAATAATAAGGTTTCATCGCTAGATAATTATCGCATTTATTTATCCCTTAAACATAACACTATTCTCATATAGTCCACGTTCGTATCCCGAATCGAACACTCTTGTTATCCCTAATTTCTAGATATTCTTAGTAACAAAGCCTAAGATTTCACATTGTGGTGCCCACTCTCGACGAGGCAACTCTTCTGAGTGCTTGCGGGTCTTGTAACTAAAGTCTTTGTGCCCATACGACCCCTCACTATATAACTTATGATTTCTTTGAACCTTCGTGAGTCATAATACACTACCTTTAGAAATTCACCATTGGACATCTATTTTACTGTAAACTTCACTCATCATCAGTGCATCGCCAATTCCTTAGCTATGACACAGAAGTCACGTAGTTCCCTCCTAAGCACACTAAATTATATGAAATCATCGTGTAAATCGTGAGTCCTCGTTGTCATCCATTTTACCATATTTAGTCTCAAGGTATTGAAATTCCCGTAATATTTCCCACGGTGATGGTGAACACCATTGTCTAACCAGTCACACTACATTCAGCTATTAACTTTAAATAGTCCCGTAAAATCAACACAAGCACTATGATATTTTTGCCAATCCATCGCTAGGAGACTCATAATCTGACGTTACTTATGAAAATAAGTTTTTCGCAACACAAAAAGTACTATAGATGCATTCCCCTCACTCGCGGGTGGAAAAATGTAAGGCGCTTTGATAAAACGAAGTCTACCTTCTCCAATGCACTAACGAGATAGTATTTACTACGTAGTACTATGCACTAGTACTAGACTAAGCATTTCTTTCAAGATAAAAAATTTAGGATATACCATCATTGTCTATGTTGGCGGTGGTCCCTCTCCTAATGCAACGTGATACACACGTCCGTGCTGTAGCTGCGACTACTATTCTTGAGGTGGAGTTGATAGCGTTGGAAAAGCTATCACTACCGCCACTAATTGGAACTGTATTGTTTGACACTCCCCCTGAGGTTTCTGGTGTCCTCGTCATCCCCCTAACTCTTATGCTACCCGATTTCCCCTGCGAAATGTCCTTTCTTACCATAAATATAACAATTTCCTTGGAACTGATGTTTGTGTGAATGTCGCTCCTGTTGGCCCTGATCTTGCTGCCCTTAGCCCTTGTGGTTTCCTTGCTATTTGCCCTGTCTGTTCCAATCATCGAAAACCTATAAATCCCTTATGTTGCTCTGAAGATTGAGGACCTCAAAAATGTTGAACCTTTTGGTTGTTACTCCCAATCGCCTTACCCTGCTGGTTTGGCATCTCAGAGTGGTGTATCTTCTACCATTTATTTTTCTTCAAGGACCTATGATCCTGACAATGCAGTAAGGTGACATTCACCATCTGGTTATATGTAGTGAAAGTTGAATTCCCCAATAGTACTGTCTGATGCGCCAGGTCGTCCCTGAAATGAACTTCTCCATCTTTCTTTGCTCTGTAATTACCCCCTCCTTAGCAAAATAGGAAATAGAAGTAAACCCTTCCTCATATTCTTCCATAGTGCAACCCTTCGGCTTGAGGTCTATAAATTTCCTTTGTATTTCTGATTGCATCACCTGAGGAAAGTACTTCCCCTCTATGGTCAAGCTATCCCTCTCTGCTTTCGAAATAAAGGACTCCCACCACTGAAGGGCGCCCCCCATAAGCAAAAATGAAGCCAACATTTGCTTTTGTAATGAAGTTCACTCCATCATTCATAAATGTCGCTGAATATCTCTATTCCACCTGCTCACCACTAAAATATATGGATTGCCCACAAACTTCGGAGGTTGGCCCTTTAGGAAGGCCTCCCTAACTCTGTCCCAGACTAACCCGATGCCAGGGTTGGTGCTACCACCTACTGTGGCGGTGGTGGTGGCTACTGTTGAGCTTTTCGTGGTGGAAAGTGCTGAAGAATGGCTCCCATCACGGTGGAAACTACCTGAGTCACGATGGTAGCGATCTCTACCGGAGTGATGATGGTTGTTCGAGTTGGGCCAGGGGTGGTTGCTACGGCTCTGATTGAGCCTCCTCGTTTGTAGTGGGTACGACTATGCTCCTAAGTCTACCCCTCCGTCTGTTTGCCATATGAAAGAAAATAAAGTTCGAATTAGTACAATTCTTAAGGATACAATGAATCCTAATCATAGGCTCTACATATCAAAGAACTCAATGCAAAACATCATGAATGCAACATAAATCCTAAGGACACTAGAACCTGGATGCTCTGATACTAACTGTAACAACCCCTATTTTCTTACGTAAAGGTTGGCCATACACAATACACCAAAGATGGGTCTTGTTATACAATCTATATCATTCTTAGCATCGACCATAATAAAGATTCATAGAATGAACCACATCTGAATGAAAGTCTAATTAAATTAAATAACAGGAAATAATAATGAAACCAACATCCACATGTAACGAAATAAAACCAACATGAACAACTACAGTCTCGACTAATAAATAAAATGACTCCGGGCTTATGCCCTTATAATAATCCAAATAAGTGAAGACAGTATATAGTAACAACCTAAGCTAGATTGAATAAGATGATCTTCAAGAAGCAACATGTGATAGCAAGTATGACATTGTTTCAATCTCACTGTCCTTGTCTAAGCAAACCTCAGGGGGGAATATTTATAATTTTGGGTCAGCTCCCTAAAGTGTGCAAGAATCAACTTACCAAATATAAAGTGAAAAAATACAGTTAATTCAAAGTAAGTAACGTCCATCGTCACTCACTTGTGTTAAGTATCTCACCCCTCATCTAAGTATAATATTTCATGTATAATTGAACAAGTCCCAAATAATAGATGTTATTCGTTTCAATATGCTATAAGATGCATTAAGTAATGACCAGCATACTGAAACATAATCATATATCTTCATATTACCATTTTCCCAAAGTATCCCAGTCATTTTACTCGTAAGAGTGACAAAAATATTTATTATGCACCCTACATGTTATTATGTTTGGAATTTATTGTATACATTCTTATACAACTGGGAATGTCATTTAATTTGTATAACCATATATATGTCCTTTCATGTATGTGACACTTAAAGTCATCTACCAGTAATGTCTCATTCTAGCTCTATCGGTATGTTCGAAGCAATCCCTTATCCAATCAAACAATACAAAACACACACAAGTGAGGCAGTTCCTACGCAGTGCACCAGTTCAAGACCCATACCCAGCGGTGACAAAAGATCCCAGCATCTACACCTATCTATCGTAAGTGGCGTTTCTACATACTACCAATAATAATGACCTACACAACATCAAACCTATCTATGCTGACGAGTGCTACGGTCCCGAACGCGCGTAACCGACAGTTCACGACCGTAGGTATGTTTACACAATAAATATAAGTGCATATTATTCTTATATACCATGTATAGGTAATTACACTATAATCACCTAAGATATCCCAAATTATTACTCATAATTAATTACACCTTTATAATTGACCATCTAGTTACTTATTAATTTATTCCTTCCCCATTTAATATTTGTGCGACAAAAGAATTTTTAATAAAATCCTCGTTTACCCAAACACTGTCCCACCCACTCGTATGGATTCCTAAGAATATCCCAAATCAAATTCTGGTTCCACCTTAACCTACCCCAAGGGTCGAACCGATTCGGTTCTGGAGACGAATCGATTCTCAGGGGGAGAATCGATTGGAGTAGGAGGCCGAATCGATTCGGATCTGGGCAAAAGCCCTGATCTACTACGCTTTCTTAACATGAAAATCTTTCCCATCTCCCATCCAGATGGTTTATACATTTATATAAACAATAAAGAAGTTCTTTAGGACTTAGTTTATCATCTTAGGTTAATTATTGACATAAATTGTCATTGATTTCAATCCCCCAAAATCCCAGAATTTAACCCATTAATAGGTCTACATAAATCAGATCTTTCTCACCAAATCCCATAATGTTCTGTCATTATACAAGGGTCTCAATTATCAAACTTTTTAGTTTTCTAAACATGAATTCAAATCCTCTACATATGAATAAATCTTTCCAATTTCATCAAGGTTCTAAGGCATGAATTTCGTCATTTAAAATCAACCTAACCTCATCTTAATTTCAGGATTTAACTAACTTATTTCAGATTTGTATTGTCTACACGCATGCGATTTAATCATATCTTTCTATCATCAATTTCCTATGAAATTCAAAATCTACATGGAAGAAAACTTCAATGACTTAAGAAGTAATTTGAACATTTAAATTAAGCACGAGAATTCTTTCCATCTTATAATGGTTTGATTCTTGAATCCTTTGCCTCCTCTCCTTTTTGGCCTTGGTTCTCTTCTCCCTTGAGGTGTGGCTGCTAGGTTTAGGTTTTTAATATTTTTGGGGAGTTATTATCCCTACTCTTATACTTATATTAGTCACAATTCTAAAGTTAAGCCTCATATTCCATTTTTGGACCCCCAAATGGACCCGAACCCATAATTATACTAGCCCAATAACCTCCCAACTCATATACCTATATCTCGGGACCATTTCTAAAAGTCTAAAATATCTAAATGAGCCCAAAAAGCCTCCCGGAACATGTCTCAATAAGTTTTATTCCACATACACGTTTTTATTGTGTTTAAACGACACGTACCCATAAGTTCATTAACGTATGATTTATTTTTGCGGGTGTACTCATCACGCCAAATTGAGTCACGTAATTATATAATCATGAATAAATATTTTTTTTCAATTTAAATCTTACCCATTTTAAATTTAAATCCACTCGATTTAATTTATTCCCAAAATTAGTCCGAAATTATTAAATCTATTTCTGTCATAATATTTTAGTCCGAAAACAGGAGGTAGTACATTTAATATTAGTGTATATTCCTTAGAAATAAGTTTTCTTATTTTTGTATGGATTGATTCAAATGAATAATTTAATTTATCAAATAGTTTATAAATATATATCTTTCTGAAAACAGTAACTCTTTTATTTGTATTGTGTTGTGTAATGTTTAATTAGGTATCATATTTGTATTTATATGTATAAAGTATTTAACAATGTAAACATTAACATATATTAATGTAAATATTAACAATTGTTTATACATTAATATATACTTTAAATTGCCTTAAATATTACATCACATAAGAAAGCTACATTGCAGATCCTACAAAATTTGTCCCCAGACTGTTGTAACTAATAAAGAGAGCAATGTATGAGTGAAAATTTACGATTTTTAGAGTTTAAAGGGAATAATAACTAAATACCCTTGCCTTTAATGAATTTGTGAACTCCTAAACGAAGGGACCGTATTGAAACACTTTTACAACAATAAGCCAGTATGGTTGTTGAAATTTTGTGCTTATGTAAATTGATTCTTTATAAATTAATAAATCGTAAATGAGTTCAAATCCATTTTTTGTAAAATGATAAAATTTCAAAATTTACACAGGAACTAAAATGGACAAATTAATGAATCATTTCATTAATGAAACAAAATAAAATTAATTGACAAATTTTATAAATGGTTGATTTATAATTTTTGGACAACCAAAAGGAACCTTAGGATTTTACGTAGGTCAATTTAACTATCAAGGGCTAAAGTGAAAATCAAACCAAACTTTAAGGGACTATAGTGTACTTAACTTTTAGTTTCTTTCTACACGTTATATGTGACGTTCATGTGTCAAATCAAATTGACTACAAGTCCACACCATTTACTCTCGTGCGAAATCAACATTGATGACAAGCCTCTTGCTTCAGTAGTATAACGTTGTCACTGAGACAGGCTTGAGGGTGGATTGAGTTTGGTCCCCAGTTGGATCCCCATCACTATCAAAATAATGCTTGCCTAATGAAATCTACGAACCATGAACGTGGATTAGTTGAGGTGCGCATAAAACTGATGCCAACATCACGTGGTACGATAAAAACAACAACAAAAGTTCACATAAACTACTAACCAAATAATAAGCTTACCTTTCCCCACCTATTTTTTTCTCTATATAATATTGTTTATTACTCGAGTTGATTACATGTCCACCCCCATCTCATTCAACAAATTAGTTTACATATTAGTGTTCTACTTGCAACATTAGTTGTCATTAATTTTTAGCCTAGGATTCAACTAACATATTTCATTTTTTAGAAATGTATTGAATTATTTCAATCTTGTAAAATTCATACCTCGTCACTTTTTTAATTATATAACCATGTTTCACGAACAGTAAATGTGCTAAATGGCTGCATCAATGTGGTGATTAAAGTAGTACTAGCGTTGATTTTCTACTGGATAAGATTGGAAAAATTGAATCTCGAACGACACAAAATTCCAACAAATTTTGAGTATTGAGTGACACATCGACATGTTTTGTCTGCATTTGTTATCATTTGGGTTTCACTGAGTATCATTCAAAACACCATCCAATACAGACACGACACGTCAGTGTATTGCCAAAAGATCTCAAAATTATTCTCGATTAGAAATTAGGCTTCCAAAAGACCTTCAAATTTTTCAAGCCAAATAAAAAAGAAGGAAATCAGTGGAGTTTAACTCAGATTTTGCCGGATATCAGAATTTATTCGGAAATTGGAATTTTGGACAAATTAATTTTTTTTTTTTTTGGGGAGGGGGAATATGAAAAAGTAAAAAAATCCAGAATAGTATAGAAAAAATAGAAAATTAGTTTGGCATAATTCAGAAACATGATATATGAGAAAAATAATTCTGACTTTGATTTTTGTTTGTATGGAAAGGAGTGATAAAAAACAAAATTTAGAAATTGAAATAGTAGTTAAAAAACATACTAAATTTAGAAAAAAAAATTTGCATTCCAAAGTTATTTGTATGAAATTATCTTCCTTAACTAAATCTCCTGGCGTGGGAAAGACAACATCTTGCATTAGGCTCTGTCCAACCGTTTTTACTATCTTCATCGTGGTTTTGTGTGCTGACTGATGAGAACTATAAGGCTAATAGATGACGAACTCAAGTTGACAGAAACAAACAACTAGTTAATAGAAGACCAAATATCACTCTGGCTTCCCTTGCCCCACCTATTCATGCGTGTGTTAAGGGACATAAATTTTTTCTTTATTTCAATTAATAAAATACATTTTCATGAAAAAATTCAGTTCTATTTATAAAAATATTTTTTTATAAAATATGTTTTTTTATGTTTTTTTTCTTTATTTTCCATTTTTTTCTTTATTCTTTCTTAAAAAGTACAGTTTCTAAAATTAAAATAACACGATTTTATAAAAAAAAAATGTATAAATATCATTTTTTATTTTTTCTGTTTTTTTGTAAAAAACAATTTATCTGTTTTAAAAAATATAGTTCTAATAAAAATACATTTTTTTGTAAAAATACAATTGTTGTTAAAAAGGTTTATTTTATTCTCTCTCTCTCTCTCTCTCTCTCTCTCTATATATATATATATATATATATATATATATATATATATATATATATATATTATGTCAACTTTATTTTAAAAAAAGTACAAATTTATATAAAAAAATATTTTTCTTTATAAAAATACGATTTATTTGCAAAACTTATTTTTTATATTTTTTTTCTATATGAAATACTATTTTTATAAAAGTAAAGGTGTTTTTTGTCATAAAAATATGATTTTTCATCATAGAACTGTTTTTTATTATTATTTTTATTTTTTTCTATTTATTTATTTTTATTCTTTTCTATTTATTTCATTGGATTTTACACGTGTTAACCTTTATTGGTTCTTATTCAGTCAAAGGGTTGACCCTCTTTTTCGTCCAAAAAATAATATTTTAATGGTATGGGGTTAAATTAAAATTAATTGAAAGTTCAGGGCGAAATGTGTAGAAAATTAAAGTTCAAGTAATGAAACAATAAGGGGAACAAAGTTCAGGGATGTAATACCCCATAATTTTGAGGGCTTTATTTATGAATATTGTATAAGATTTTAATAATAATATTATTTTATTGATCGGGATCTTGATATTATATTTATTTTTATTGGAAATGAATCGAAGATTTAAATTCAAATTTAATTGGCTTTAGGACATTTAGTAATGGTTTAAATATGGAAAGTTGATAATTTTGAATTAAAGGGTAATATAGTAATATGCATTGGCTTAGTCTCCAAGATAGGATTTGAGAGAGGGGCTATATAAGGAATATTATGGGTGATTATAAGGAAAGGGAGATGAAAAAGAGAAGTTAAAAATGAAATTCAAAGGGGTAAAAACGAGTGGAATAAGAAGAACCAATTTTGGGTGTTTGGATCTTCTTTTTGAGTGATTTCGGATGAGATTTGAGAAAAACTCAAAACACATACCTGACCTAATTTTTCGTGTAGAATCCAAATCTGAAGTCGGATTGACATTTTGAATAATGTCCGGAGCTTTTTTTTTGGGTTTTTAAAATAGGCCTAGAACGATGGATTTTGACTCGCTTGAGGTAGTTTCGTTCTCCCGCGGTTAATTTAGTGTGCTACACTTATTCAATCATGATTGTATATTTATATCCATGTCATGTGTTGCATTTATATGTATTGTATGCTCGTATATTATATTTGTTCTTGCACCCATTTTGTATGTGTTATTTTCATATCGTGTAGTTTGGGTAATGAAGCTAGTTGATCTTACGAGCATACTGGGTTATAGAAATGGGTTGAAAACATATAAACTTGATTTATGGGAATTGAATCTGAAATTTATTGCAATTGGGAGAATGATATTATGATGATTACTATTGGAGAATGCATAGGCATTCCTTAGCCAAACTACTTGCTGGACGGGGTGTTTTATCGGCTACAATTTTGTTTATTATCCAAAGACTAGGCCATGCACCCCGATTGGCGAGTATGCCAAGTTTTATTATGGCGGTGATGCTAAGATTTTATGGCGGTGATGTCATGTTATGATGGGCATGTACCTTAGTTATGTTATTTATTTTGGGGGGCCATTGTATTGTTCCGAGGATAATTAACAGGATAGTGGACGGTAGTCCATACCGTACAATGGAAAGTGTGGCGGGAATTTTTATATTGGATCTTGGGTTGTGTAGATGATTATATTATTGGGATTTTAGTTTGAGTGTTCATATTGCACACACTCTTATATATGATGCACGCACAACCGAGTATGTGTAGTTACACTTGGAGCATTTATACGAGCTACTGAGTTTTCCGCTCATCCCCCTAATGTTTGTTGTATTTTATGTTTGATGTGAGATAATATTTATGGCATCGTTGGGATCGATATCATAGTTAGAGGCATTATATATTTATTTTCAAAATTTAAATATACCGCACTGTTTATTGTAAATTGTTTTGTAAAATGACATTTGAGATTTAATAAAAAAAAAAATGAGATATTCTATTCAGTCGATTGTTTTTTAAAAAAAAATCTCTAATTTATTAATATTTTTCAGTAGCACCTCTCGTAGTGGTACAAGGGGGTCTAAGTATAATTAACTCTTTAGTTAAAGACTGTTTTGTTCGTTATAACTATTTTTTTGTTATAATTCTTTCTTTTTCTATTTAAAACCGTTTTTATTTTGTTAAAAATTATTTTTATCGTTAATTTTTTTCTGTTAGAATTTTTTTTTCTTATAAAAACTATATTTTTTAGTTAAAATTGTTTTCTTTTTCTTAAATAAATGTTCTTTTGTTAAATTAAAAAAAATAAGTTAAAGTTTACAGTTCAAATGCAAACTCTTCTTGAAGCATTTTTATAAATACATAAATACACTTAGATCCCTCACTTGTAATTTTTTAAGGGACATATACCAAATAGTCCCTCGAACATTTTTTAATACACGTTTAGTCCAAGCTTTTTTATTTTGCTCCAAAAAGTCCTTCACCATACCGCTAGCGCGAACCTTTAAAAGTAAGACAATAAGGGACCTTTAGGTACAAAATAAAATGTTTGGACTAAATGTGTATTAAAAAAATGTTTGAGGGACGTTTTAATATTTGATCGTTTTTTTTAATTCTAAAATCGGGATAAATTTTTTAAACACTTAGGTTCTTCAAGTACCCATTACCCAATCTTATTTTATTTATCTCGATTTTAGAGTGAAAAAATTATTTGTGATGGACCTAAGTGCAAATTATCCTTTTATAAATGGATCGGTTCACATTTTTGGGTCAATTAATGAATCATTTAATTAATGAAATTAAATACAATTCATGGGAAAATTTTATAAAGGATCAAATAGCAAAAAGTCCATCAAACTTTTTTTAATACACATATAGTCAAAGCCTTTTATTTTGTACCAAAAAGTCCATTATTCTGTTATTTTTAAAGGTCCGCGCCAGCAGCATGGTAAAGCC